>JAOXJP010229713.1:0-10903 GCA_025762735.1 Platanus orientalis | reverse complement strand
ATTGCTAGGTTAGAGGAGCCACCCTAAAAAGGTGGGTAATTAGGGTGCCTAACACCTTCCCCAATTGCAACCAAACAGCTTACCCAGATCCCTAAAAACCAGACCAATCAGAGAGTCAACCCTAGGCCCAAGTGCCTAGCTCGGGCCCTAAAAAAGCCCATATCCTCCCTTTCCCCTAGAAAGGAGGCAGGCCCTAACCCCACCTGTAAAAGAATCCGAGTTGGTGGCGACTCCAAACAAACCCCGAAGTGGGTCGCGGATCCCTTTCCGCGATGTCCACACAAGGTGAAATCTTTGAATTTGATTGGGTCGATGAAATCACCAATTTTCTTCCAACCTTTTTCTAATAAGAGGTCAAAAGGGCAGTGTAGAAATTCCCCTGTTGCTTCCTTAAGTAGGGAGGCTTTAGAAATGTTTAATGCATGGAAGCCTTTGAGATTGGTAGGCTTATGGGTTGGGATTACAACATCGACGCTGAGACAATGTTCCCAATCTAAAAAGGATTCAAGCTCCTTGATAGTGTGTGTGAGCTCTTGTTCTCTGAAGCAAAAAACTATGGATAACGGGTCCCAAAATGAAATGACTACCTCTAACAGTGGCCAATCCAAGTTGATTTGTGCTAAAGTCAATATCACCCCAAATCAGCTTTGATTCTTCCACACTTTCTGTTCTTTGGGGGGAAGGGTAATTAATGCATTTGTAAAATTTGTGGAGATGGTAGAGTATGAATCCAATTATACAGACCTATGATCCATGTCTGTAAGTATAACATGAACACAAGGTTAAAAATGTCATTTTAGAGTTAAAACCAATATTATGCAGAAATGAAGCTTAACACATGAATTTTATTGAATTAAAATTAAGGTTTTGAAGACATGATTAGGCGTTGGAACAGTTACAAGAGAAAATGCTTAACGCTTGAATTTGGTGTCAACGCTCGAATTTAATGGAATTAAAATTCAGGCGTTGAAGGCACGATTAAGCATTGAGTGCATTTATAACTTTTAAATGGCCCGCAAACGTGCCTTTGTCTTTTTGTGTTTTCATTTTCCATTTTCAGTTACAAACGAGGTAAAGAGTTTGGGAAGTCTTCTTCCTTCCTTTTTTTTCCAAATTTGGCAACAAAAATCATTACATTCCTTCCACCATGAGCTAAGGAGGATCAAGCCAACATTTTTCACTTCTCTTCGCACAAGAGAAGGCACTGTGGAAGAATCTGGTGGTAGATGAGGTAAATTTTCTTTGTTGATTTCTTATTCATTCTTCATTTTTCTGATTTTTTAAGTTTTTTAGAAACCTTGTTTAAGGTGTCATGCATTCTTTTGATTTTGTAATTTTTTTAGATTTTCTTGAATTCTTTATATTTAAAATGATTCAAAAGAAATTACTTTATTTTTTATTTTGGAATAATTTTGATGAGCTTTTACAATGATTTTGTTGATTTCTAGATGTTCCAACGCTTGAAAGTTATAGCCCTAAATTACAGGCCAAAAGCCTGAATTTTCAGTCTTTTAAAAATTAGGTGTTGAAAATTTAAGCATTGGCCTAAATTTTAGGTGTTGGACAAAAATTTAGGCGTTAGGCCTGAGACCCAGAATTGTAACTTTTAAATTTTTTTGTTTCTTTTTGGTTTCTTTTAGCTTCCCTTTATTCTTGGACTTTGTTTTAACATATTTTTTATGCATTTAGTTTTGAAGGGTCGAGGGAAGGTAGAGAGGCACAGCTCTTGGTCTGGGGTCCAGGCATTATGGGAGCGTATGTGCTTCATTGTCCAGGATAAGGTGCGTGCCCTGGGCTTTGACCCCTTTCTGAGTCTGCCGTGCTAAAGGTGGACAAGGCTCTGATGATGGCCTTAGCTGAGAGGTGGTCACCAATTACCCACACTTTCCACCTTCCTATGGGGGAGACAGACATCCCTCCTATAGACTTCTATATGATGACCAGCCTCTCGATGGATGGCACACCTCCACTTATTATTGATGATTTTGACATGGAGTTAGTGGCAAGATGCATAGGGCCGCAGCTAATGGAGTACTATAAGGGCACGAAGGGTGTCCTTGCCTTGTGGTTTGAGAAGAAGTACATGTGGGCCACCAACCAGAGCACACCGGCAGAGATCAACTTCTCCACCCGTACCTTCCTCATCTACATGTTGACCAGCTCCATTTTTGTGGGAAGAGTAATCGAGTCTATGTCCATCTGCTACCATCACTGAAGGACTTGGGTACAGTCGGCACTTATAGTTGGGGTAGGTATGCCCTCGAGTGGATGTACACCAACATAAGTGAGATCTCAGCCAGGCAGGCCCTCATGCCTTTTTGGGGCTATACTTCTTGTGGGAGGTATAGCTTTTATTATTTCTATCTTTTATATTTTTTTTCTTTTATTTATGATATTAAAATTCTGGGTTTTCTTTTTTACAGGTGTGGTGTTATGAGCACTTTCCACTTTTGGCTCCTGCTTGGAGAGGTGAGGAGGTGTTCCCTTTCCCTTTCATGGTGAAAAGTTTTGAACATGCACTATAAGGCCTGCAAGCCCATCTCCACCTTCCAACGAGACCTAGACCTCCTGACTACTGCTTAGGTAAATACATAATACATTTTGCTTTACTTGTTTTGTTTATTTTATTTTTCAAAAATTATTATCTAACTTTTATTGTGCTTAGTGTAGGTTAAGTGGTGTCCATGGACCAAATGGGTCTTGGAGAGAGAGGCTACCCTTGACTAGATCTTAGCCTGGACTTGGTGTCATCAGAGGATCGTGCTAATTGTCATTGACAAGATCACCATGTACCTTGGGGAGAGGTGCTGACATCAGGTTGAGGTTGGAGTGGAGGACTTTGTGGTTCTACATTCAACCCCTCGGGTCAACGATACTAAGGGTGATGTAGGTAGAGGAGAGATAGGTGGCCCCATCAAGCCCCAGGTGAGTTTATTTTATTTATTACAAAAATTTTGTTATATTTTATTCATTTTGTTTAAGACATTTGATGATGGTTTGTATTTGTTTGACCTTATCAAGAAGCTAAGGCTCAACCCATAGATGAACCCACACCTCCTACCAGAAGAGGAAGGCTCTTGTAGTTGAGCCTGATCTAGTAGGAGTTATACCTAAGGCAGTGACAGTGACCAACCTTGTAGACCGAGTTAGCAAGGAGCCATTGCCTAATGCAGAGCTCCCTGAGGGGTGGGTGCCTCCAAAGGCTGTGACCCAGGTATGACTTAGTTTATTTTAGTAATGTTTTTTTTTAACTATAAATTTTAAGATATTTGACAAAGTTTGTATACCTATTATAGATTTCGAGGGAGGTGTACCTGAGTGCCCTCCAAAAGTTGGCGAGGTGCTTTGCCTTGGTGGGGTAACAACACCAAGCTTATTTGACGGAGGTCGCGGTCCTAAAGGAGTTCCATAAGAAGGAGGTTGACGAGGTATCAAGATAAGAACTAGCTTTCTTTTTCGACACAATTTCCTTTAATGATTTTGACATTATTTTCTTTTTTATTTTGCAGCTGCTGAGGCAGATCCCTATTTCTAGGGATGGAGGTGGTGGTGAGGGAGACACTGAGATGCCCTCTGTTGAGGTTGAGGTCGAGCCCAAGGTACAAACAAACTTGGTGGCCAGCGGCATCATAGACGTAGCTCCTTTGCAGGCAGAGGAGGGTCCACTCATGGCTGGAGGGGGCAGTCCCCAAGCTCGTGGTGATGACACTATTTTCTTTGGCAGAGGCCAATTATACTCCCATTGGACGAAACATATGGGGAGGAAGGGTACCATGGAGTAAGTGAATAGCAACTCTGATGACTGATCTGGACATATTGGACTTTCACCTTTTTTCATTTTATTTATCTTTTAAGAGAGATGGACTCAGATATTTTGGTTATGTACATGGTTTATTTTATCCTTGGATGTTTGGAGATGTATATTTATTTTTATTTTACGGAACGGTTTCATTTGGTTTCATTTGTGGGATATCTACACATTCTATGCCTTCGCATTATGTATATTAAGCAAAAGGGGTGAGAAATATTCAAACTTAGGTAAGAAAGTAAAATCCAGCCTAATTTATCTAAAAAATAAGTTTGGACTAGTTTTTAAAAGTTGGACATGAATTTTTGGTTCTTTTTAGTTAATCATGTAAGCAATCATTCACAATCTGGCAAACAATTCCTAAAGCTAGACCTCTAAGCTATTAGGTGTAGCCTAAATAACTCTAACCTAAAAATGACTAAATATGCATGCTTCTTTGAGATTCTAGAAGATAAGTGTACCAGTCTAAACACCTCCTCAAAAAAGATCAGATCATGGGATGATAACTTGCTTGGGTAACTCGGAATGGCCGCATTGACATAGCAACAATTACTCAAACGTTGTTCCCATTCTATCTGGTGATCCAATGTTAGTCCATTGGTGGGTAATGACCTAGATAGGGTTAAATGAGAGTGATGTATTGGTGCAATGTTGTGTCCTTAGACTCATTTTATGCAAAATGTGAACAATAATAGAGATGTATTCATACAAGTTGTTCAAATGTGAATTTAGTCTTACTAACTAATTCACGCTATCCTAAAGCTAAAGTGGGCATGTTTTCTATCCTATACATAGAAATTTGAACTGAGTGTTAAAGATGGAATGTTATCCTAACTAACTAATGGAGTGACGTAGGTCTAATCCAAAGCTAAGTACACATGTGAGCATGTGTATAAAAAATTAAAAGCATATGTTTAACATAATTTAAGACATGTACATGTAAAGATCAAATAATCCCCAGTGAAGTCATCATTCTATGGACGTTGGGGTCCACTTCCTCAGTGCATGATGCCGATGTGTGAAGGTTGCTAACCCCTCGCCGTTTTGGGGGTTAGCCTTTTCTTGGAGTTGCCACCAACTCGGGGTTTTAACTGATGGAGTTGGATGTCGGTTCTCCTCTTCAAGGAAAGATGAGAGGTCTAGACCAGTAGGTCTAAGGGTTTAACTCCTAAAACTGATCTGGGTCTTTGAGATGAGGGATAAGTTGTTTAATTGCATTTGGGGAAGGTGTTAGGCACCCCAAACACCCGCCTTTTTTGGGTAGCTTCTCTTATTCATACATGTTTCAAAGTGTATTAAAGTCCATGCTTGTGAATACTATAAGTTGTTGCTTTTTTGGATTTTTCTCAGGCTTATTGCCTGAATTTACCTTCAACGCCTGAATTTAATTTAGGAGAAATTTAGGCTTTGGTTTCTAGAAAATCCATAAATTGTTTTCTAAATCAAAACTATTTTAATTGTAGGAGAGACCCTCATGGCTGTGACTTTTAGAGGGATGGTGAACCCTTTAAAAGTGTTCATTGGCTGACCTTTTAGGGTTAGACTTAACCCTGACACAGAAAGGGAAAAATAAAAATGTTGTGTTTTTATGTGTTTCAGGCTTAATGCCTAAATTTTAACTCCATGCCTGTTTATTCAAAGCCTGAATTTAATTTAGGGTGAAATTCAGGCATTGGAAGTTGATTGGATTAGCACTTTGATGTGGTCTTTTAAGGTGGTTTGGTGGGTCCTAGTGTTGTGGGACCCATGGATTAGGTTAGGGATGTTCTCTAGGGTCACATTGTGTAACCCTAGGGGTCACAACATTAACATGTCAGGAAATATGATCTCCCAAAGAGGGCAAGTTGGTCATCTACCACAGGCCTAATGCCTATTTTTTAGTCTGATGCTTGAATATGCTAGGGTCAGTAACCGGCCTTGGTTTTTGGGCCACACAGGTGGGGTCCAGAAGGGTAAGGGTTCTCTTGGATCTCTAAGCTAAACCTAAGTTGCACACACAATTAATTTTGAAAAATATGATTTTTAACACAGGCCTAATGCTTAAAATCCACTCTAACGCTTGAATTTCCTTCTCAATGCCTGAAATTAAATTCAAGTGTTGGGAGAGAAATAAGGGCCCACATAGATGCTTGCGCATAAGATTAGACTTTAGGGAGTTGTAGTAACTTGAGGGTAGGTTTAGAGAAAATCAGGGCTCCTTGGGGTTGGTCCTAGATCTCAACGCCTAATTGTTCCCTTAATGCCTATTTGTTCAATGCCTGAATTTTATTTTCATAAAATTCAAGCGTTAGTTACTGAGAGCAAATCCAACAACTGGATTTCCCGAATTTAGAACCCTTAGGGTTTTAAGAAAATTCTAAAATTAACCATGCTAGTAGGCAGTTTACAAGGGAAGATCACATCTAAAATTTGGCTCAAGATCATGCACACAAAAATCATACAAAAAACCATAATAAATAGGCTAAAATTAGGTCACCTAGGACCCAGATTTTGGGGTTTATTTGGGGGGCATCTCAAGGCCTTCCACAACTTAGAAAATTATGAAATTAAACATGGAACTAGGAATATGTATTGATCATAACATACTAAAATTTGAACTCTAACAGATCAGTAAAAAATCACAATAAATTCTACACTAAGCATGGTTAAAAAACTAAAGCAAGTAGAGGCTGTTGAGCCTCTATTATGTAACCCAAATTGAAGCAGCTTGACAGCATAAATCGGACAACATAACAGCATGGGGGAGGATCATATGCATGTAGATAAACTATTTTTACCAAGGTTTAAGCTTACCTTGAGTCAACAAGGGCTTAGGGTTTGCAAATTCCCACTTTTTCTCCCTTCTTCTTCTTCCTCTTCTCTTTTCTTAGGGTTTTTGTTGCCAACCCTACTGTGTATGAAATTGGAGGGTGGTAGAGGGTGGAGATTAAACATAGGAATATCTAGATGGAGGGCGAGGATTAGGTTAGCTAAATGGACGTGTAGGGCTAGGATTAAGTTTGTGATGAGTGGCTAAGATTAGGAGGGTTTGTCCTTGGTGACATAGACAAGAGAGGAGCTGGGATTAATTCGGATTGATTAGGTGAAGGGTGGAGATGAGGGTGTGCTAGTTGGAATGGATTGGTGAGGTAGATAAAAGGGTGAGTTTAGATGGCATTTGGTAAGGTGTGGTGGGTTGTAAATATCAAGGGAGGGCATTAAGATGCCATTTAGAGGGGACATGAGTAGGACCTTAAGGATTTGAAATTCAAGGCTAGATCTAAGGGTGAGGGGTGAGGGTGCACATGGGAAGATTCCCATCTAAGGGTTCGCAATTATGGTCTTAAGGTGTGAATGCATAAATGCCATTAATGAGTTAAGTTTAAAAAGTCTTAGCGCATTAATGTGCATTAAATGCTTCTAGGATTTTTGAACCCTTACTGTGCCGTCAACTTCCGTGAGCTCTCAGGCTTGGAACGCGGAAAACTCAGTGTCTTCGTTTGGGGTTGCAGATATTCCGATCGCAATAGACCAGTTAGAACTAAATTATGATAAGGGTAAGGGGGTGAAATCAAGGTTTTTTGACCTAAAAATCTCTCAAATGCATTTTAGAAGGGAAAGATGATGAAATTGATCATGGAAATTGTTTGGTGAAAGATGACCCTTGGTTCAAGTGAGCCATAGCCTTTGATTACGCTGAATTATGATGTCTAAGCAAAAAAACTGGGTTAAAACCCCTTTTTCAAGTAATTGGAGAACTTTGGATTGAAGATGATACTGGATTTTCAGTAGATCTCTGTTATAGGCCATGTTTGGTGGATTTGAAGCTTGGGGAGTCTCAGAGTCACAAGAACTGACAATGATCACTTGATTCCTGGGCAGTTACTAGAAGATTTTTGAAGCAAGGTCACTTGGAGAGATTGAGCTTCTGTAGTTGCCTAACGGCTGGTAGAGTTGAGCTGCTAGAAATTTTTCAATCCTCAAGTTTGTGAAATGTTCTTTTGAAGGCATGGGTGAAACTAAGAAAATGGGCATGACCTTGTTACATTCTGAGTTCGGGAGAATTTTTGAGGGCATTATGCATGCTAAATATAGACAGAAAGTGCTTCGCCTTGGCTCAAGAAAAAATGCTGGTTAGGAATAGAGGATTTCTATAATCCTGTGCCACTTTGATACTCTGAAGGTCTTCGATTTACTGTGGAATAGATATTAACAGACTAAATTTTTGAGTTTGGGTGAACTCTTGGGAATCAGTTGAGCACCTGATTTTTTGCCCTGATTTGTTGCTCTTTTTTGAGTATTTGAGGAAATCTAAATAGATAAGTCTTATGAAAGATCGTGTTCCTTGGACAATTTTTTAAAGGCCTCGTGATTCTGGAGAGATGAACACTGATTGATCTTGATTTGGAGGTTCAAAGAACATTCTGACTCCATATGAGCTAAATGCAACTAAACAGCTTTTTGACTCCTTGGGGAAGATTTAAGATTTCACAGAGGTTTAAGATTTCAAAATTCTTTTCTTAGACTTGAAGATTTGAAGGTAAAGTCGAGGCCAATATATGGCGATCGACCTTTCTGGATTCAGAGATCAAATGAATCTTTGAGAGCTTTTTTAAGGGTCATTTCTTGGTCAGGGTTGTCATAAGTTGAGAAATTGGCTATTGTCATTCTCAAGCAATATTTACTCTATGATGAGTTTCTCGGAATTGGGAGAAGCAAGAATGCATAGGATCTGAAATTACACCATTCAAGTGAAGGGAGAAGCTTTGGGGATCCTTTGAGGGTCCAAGGGTAAGTTCTCAGAGGTGAAAAAGGTAAAATGGTAATTTTTTGTCCGTGGGTCAAAAAATGTGAAAATGAGAATTCTTTGCATGTAATGCTTCATGACAAGAAGGCTTATATAGGCGAGAGAAATTTAGTAATTTAAGTGGTAGATAATGAGTTATGGGTTTTTTTAAGGCAAAAGGGCAAAATGGTAATTTTTTCACCTGTAATGCTTTACTGAGGGAAGACTTGCAAAGGTGGGAAAATTGCAGATAACATGGTTGGATCTCTTAAATATGGACCCTCAAAGTCCTATTGATGTTTTGGTAAAAGATTAGGGTTAAACCTGAAATGGTGTATTTGGACTGTAATGAGGTGCTTTGACTGATTCGCTTGCGACTGAAATATCCGGACAGACTTCTCTAGGAGTGCCTAACCTCCTAGAGTTCAAGTTTTCTCTTCCTAAACTAAAGGTGCTTATAGTCTTGATGCCTAAATGTTGTCACGCTGTCTTTATTCTATCAGTTGACCCGAGTCAAAATTTGGGTGCTGACAATTGCTAAATCAAAGGAATACTTTATTCAGATTTGTTAGTAAAAAATGTAAACTTCATCCATATAGGTTAGAACTAGGGAGGTTTAGAACTCTCCCATTGCATCAAAAAGCTAGTGCATTAAAAGGTTAACATGTTCTGAGAACTTATTCTCTAACTAATCTGGTTGTAGTGGGTTTTTGGACAGTTCATAAAACAATCCTACTTCTTTTCATGTATAATTGAGATATTGTTATCTTTCTAAAATGTCACATCTAAAATATGGTCTTTCTTATTTAAGAACATAGAATCTAACTCTTTAACTTATATTTGTACCTAACTATTAGGTTCATTTTCCTATGTTACACTTAACACACTTATGTAGAACAGTCCTACAATTACCATCTTGATTGAGCCTTCACCCAATTTATAATCTATTAAACACCAAAGATATAGTTTTAAATTAAATCCTATTTAATTTTAACTAACTATCTGTAGTTTATAACAACAAAATTTGGTAGGAAACTATTGAAATTTTTTTATGGTTCCTAACCTTTTTTTTATTAGGTTTTACTCTTTCTCTAAGGGAAAAACAAAAACATTGGCACTTCTTTAATTAATCTGTTGAATCTCATAAATCCTTGCAACTAATTGTAAATACTTTTATTAGACTATGGTCTACATTGTGTGATTTATAGGAGTCAACTTATTGAAATAAGGAATACACAAATTTTGTTATCATTCTACTTATATCATTAAGAAGCTACATACATGTGACACTTTTTCTTTACTAGTATAGACCTTGCTGCAATGTAAACACTTTCCATTTGTTGTATTTTATTTATTTATTTATTTTATTTTTAGCACTTATCTTGTTCACACCACTCTCATAAGCACTTTTAGAAACATCAAGAGTAGATATTTTTTACTTCTTTTCATTGTTTTTCAACTTGTACTAGAAGCCATTGCCATAACCAGCACAGTAAACACCCATATTTTATCATTGATGAGATTCTTAACTTCTTGCATAGGTTTTAATAAAACCATACCACATCCATGTCTTTATATGACAAACTAATTATTACAGGGAGTCAAGAATCACATCAACTCACATTTGGTCAAACACTCTGACTCATTAGGATCTTCATCATTTTGTGAACCTATCATCTATGAAGATGTGGTTATTTAATTAGAGTTCCTTTATTGTGTCAACATGCTTATCAAGCTAATTGTAGCTTCTTATCTTGTGGGTTATTTCTACTCACCATGCTTTCATTGTGCCTGAGTTTCTTCATGTAATTCTAAAGGATTAGTGATAGAACTAATCTAATCTTTTAATTTTAAATATAATTAAATTCTTAACTTCTAGTTCACAAAATTTAAACAAATCATATTATTATAATAATAATTTCTCTAAGTAAGATAATTATCATTACTTTTGATATCTCATACCAAACAAACATTATCATATAAAATCAATCATCTAATTTTGGGTTTTTTAAATCAAATGGTGTTGGTCACCTTTTTATCAATTTTATGACTCCCTCATGTGCCACAAAATCTAATTCATTTAAGATTCTAAATGATCATCAGAAACCTAATCCTTCTGAACATAATCTTATTATGTGGGCATCAATCATATCAACTTTAATTAGGCGGATAGATACTATTTATCATGTTATGGTAAAATCTTATTTAAGCTCTTTTCTAGACTTGCAATTTCTAATCTTCTTCCGGCCTCTGAAAGAATCATGGCTAAAACCTATGGGCCACCATGATCCATTTAGTTAAGTATAGACCACCATCTTGGTCTTAGTGTA
>JAOXJP010229712.1:0-10903 GCA_025762735.1 Platanus orientalis | reverse complement strand
CCCATGGATTAATGAAATCCATCTACAAACCCTATCAAACACTATTGGATGTACCAGTTTCAAAAAAAAAAAAAGGACCCTTACGTTTAAAAAAAATAACCAAATCACCAACAAAATAAGAGAAAACTGTTCACCGCACCTTTAAATCCCAACCAAATTTTAATCAGCCACTTCCTATAGCTTCATAAGCCAAAAAATGACCCATCCATTCAAGACTAATCAACCAGAAAACAGCTCACTCAATTGGATTGAGCAAATCAACATAAAACATAGGGTTTCCACCCCAACCAAAAAGATTTTTGAAATACACCTTTAAAGTGATCTAAAAAATCCCAAAAATTGATCACAAATCATGATAAATCACCACTACCTGAACCACAAAATTTTTTATCACTAACATGTACCTGACCAGCTGACCTGACTGATTTTCGGACTCTGATGTGATGTCGTCAATGTTGATCGCTCACCACGCTCTAATACCAAGTTGTTTTGTCTTAATACTCTATATTTAGCTTAAGAACCAAGAAGAAGAACAATAAGGAGATTTTGGAGAGTATAGTATGAGAGTATCTTCTCTCATACGACAATGTACTTATATATTTAGGTATAAAACAAAAGAAAAATATACCCATACATAGCATTGGTGTTTATACCCTCGTGTATAAACCCTTTATTCCAATAATACACATATTGCTACAATTATTGCTAACAAAGATGACTGATTAAGCTGAAAATTAAGAGCATGAAATACAAAGGAAAGAGATAAAAAGGGATAAATGGGTACAGATCCAATCCCAACAACAGAAAACACAAAACCATCGGCAATATGAGACATGTCTTGACCAAAAAAGATAATATAAGTGGAGAAAAGAGATAATGTACCAGTCATATGGTGAGAGGTACCTGAATCAATAATCCAAGAAGCACTAGGAATACGAAAGGAAGCACTAAGTAAAAACGAACGATATACCTGCAACAGCAACAGAAGAACTAGAGGCACCACAAGAGGAAGTATCCATTCAAGCTATAAAACAATGAAGAGAAACCATTTCCTTGCGAATAGAAGCCAACCCTCCACCAAATACAACAGAAGACTCAGGTAATGTAGCAAGAGGAGCAACATTAGAAGTTGTGACTACATATGCACTGGACCGGCCCCCAATGAGAAGAAGGGAGCTACACCACAGCCACCAAGATGAGAACCGCATTGAGGAGGGCAAGGAGAAGAATTCTGAGAACGATGATGAAGGTCCTGACATATTGTTTTTGTATGGCGTACTTGACCACAATGATCACAACGTAATCTGTCCTGGTCATAAGAACCACTGCCAACACGTCTATGACCACTTCTTTAAGTAATAGAGGCAAGAGCTGACCTCTCAAGAGCAGGGAGATGCTGGGACAAAGACATAGTGCTCCTACGGCGTTCCTAATGGTGGAGAAAGGTGAAGACTTCAGAGAGGTGAGTCAGGTGACTGCAAACTTAATCATACTTGGGATTAGGACCTGCAAGAAGCTCAAACACATGGCTCTTCCCAACAAATTTCAGAAAGACAAGTATTAGCAGCACAAAGAGCGAGAAAAGCCTCATAATGGCCAATCTCCTTCCACAAGCAGCACAGGCCGGAGTAATAGACAGAGATAGGCTGCTCACCTTGCTTCATCTACCACACTGTTGACGGAGCTCATACACCTGAGCTAACTAACCAATCTCAGAGTACATCTTCTCAAGAGTATCCCATATCTCCTTAGAAGAGCACAGAAACAAATATGTTTTACTAATAGACGGCTGCATTGATTGGTGAAGCCAGGAAACAACAAGAGCATCTTCTACCACCCACCTAAAGAACTAAGGATCAAAAGAGACCGGGGCAGGGGAGTTCCCAGTAATATACCCCCATTTACCATGGCTGAGTATAAACCAATGAGCAGACTGGGACCACGCCAGATAGTTGGTGTTGTCAACCTTGAGAAGCTTGGTTATGGGCCTTATGGCTAGGGGCCAAAGCAGTCACGGGCGAAGATGAATCAATCTGACCATCTTCAACATGTTAGCATAGAGAGAAACAACAATGCTATAGATAGCAACCTCAGAAGAAAAAAAAAGCAGCACACCACTCCTAAAGCATACAGGCAGCACCACAAATCACCAACAACAATTACCACACTCAGCAAAGAACAGTAAGACAACAAGTACATGTTGTTCAGCCCCGAAAAACAACCCAAACACCACCAACAATGCTAAATCATTGTAAAAAAGCACTTCTAGGAGCAACCAGATGCAATAGACAGATGTATGCAAAACACAGGCTACACAGCCTTATAGCATAGCATCATACAACAGAGAGCAAGAGATTTAAGAGAGAAGCTACAGAAACACCATAAAACACTGTCATGAGAGAAGAACACCCAAAATATAGGGAGGAATAAGAAAAGACAGAGGCATAAGAAAAGAAAAGAAAAAAAAAGACTTCAAATATAGGTCACGGGCACAAAAAATATCAAATTGTTTGCTGCGAGAGAGAGAGAGAGAGAAAGAGAACCATACCACATGCACATCAATCCAATAATCCAGTTACCCCTCCCTTCACATTACTACTTCTTTGTGGCTGTCTTAGTTATTATTAGGACCCTCTGAGAACATAACTGCACAAAAGAGATTTCCTAGAAATCCTCTTCACATGTCTAGGAATCAGTTTCTATGCTTCTTATAGCTGGCATATAAGATTTCCCATGCTGACCACGTTTCTTATGCCGATCACTTTGTCGTCGTTTTTCACATAGAAAGATGTAGGATAGAGAGGGAGGTGGTTAAAGAGGGGAAAAATCTATTGAAGGAGTGGGAGTTGTAGAGAAGATAGATGAGGAAGAAGATGTTAATGAATTGACTAAATTATCCTTAATAATTTAAGAAGGAGATATTTTTCATCTAAACCGATTTGGTCACCCCGTAGATTTCGTGTGTCCCCTTAATAAACATCTAAGGTCTACCCATATGCAGAGGCGGACATGTGGCGTCAAAAAGTAAACCCCCCCCCCAAAAGTGTAAATCACTTTTTCGATGCCATGCGTTCCCCTGCATATGGGCGAACCTTAGGTGTTCATTAAGGGGGTGCACGAAATCCACGCCAATTTGATCATGATGCTAATGTGAAATGAAAAAAATACCCTCATTTTTATAAAGTAAGAAGTAAGGTTAGTTTTGATATAAATTATATATATATATATATATATATATATATATATATAGGGAGCAAAAGATCTACTCCCAAATTTGTGTACCCTCCCCCCCCCCCCCAAAGCTCCCAGACACAAAGGCTGGCACGTGATGCTTTATTTGAAAACTGTTTTTACGGTTTTAACACTATACACCCAGCCTTTGTGTCTGGGAGCATGAGGGAGTAGACAACTTGGGAGTATATATATATATATATATTGGGAGTAGAACATTTGCATATATATATATATATATAAAGGTCGCTTTATGTGATTTGTCACATTTGCATTTTGTTCATTTTACTTCATGACAGTAGAATAAATCACACCATTATACAAATCTACAGATTATCACATGCATATAAAAATATTGAATTGAAGATGTAATATACTACCTTAACACCAGCATTTGTACAGAATTGTACAGCATCTTTGACACCTGGACGACAAGGATCCTAGACAAAAAAAATATTTATTAGTGAAGAAATCAATAGTTGAAATCAACAGAATTTGGAGAAATCAAAATAATGATAAGAAAAATGTATACTTTTTGTCTAAGATTTGGCATTACAAAGTTGTTTAAAGACTTCTTTTTTATTTTTAGAATTTCTATGGAGTTACTTAAAATTTTAGAATATCTAGAATTGGGATTATATTTTCTATACATTTATAAATTACAAGGGAGACAAACTGGTGAACTTTGGGATTGACATAAATGCATGCCTCCTGTTTTTTTCTTCGTGAGTTTTCTCCATTTGAAATTTTCTTGCTGACTGAACAGGCAATACTTTTAGCATTCTAGAAGTTGTTGCCAGGGTGGCCAAAGTGTCAACCAAGCAATGCCTATGTGACCGCTTTGCATAGCTATGTCCGCTAGCACCTACATCAAGGTTTAGACAGGCAGTAGAGAAGGCAATTGTTTGAAAATTATTATAACTATGAACATGGTTTAAGATAATAAAGACGACTTCTTTTTAATTTTAATCATTTTGCACTCTAATGTATGCATGGTAGGGTATAAAAGGAAATGGGAACTGCAGCTGGAAAGTTACAAAAGAACCAGAAAAAGGAAAATAATCAAGCTCAGGCCTTGATTTGGTAGGGCGATTGTGACGTGGACCCACCTGGGAACTTTATTAGTACCAATGGCCATGCCATATCAAAACCATGCAAACCCAAGGGGACGACCAGATCAGCTGGCCTAATCAGCGTGTCAATTTTGAGCTGTTCAAAATCTCTCATATTGAGCATGGGTATTTTCAGTATTTTGGTTTTTTTTTTTTTTTTTTTTTTTATTTGTGACAGATGTAAGCTCCATCAGTTTTATAATGTTTTTGGGTCTAATTACATTGTTATTATGTTTTTTGGTCTAATTACATTGTCAGTTTGTGTCCAAATATAGTATTGTGTTGTCATAGGGTTATTTTGGTATTTGAGTCAAATTTCATAGTTAAGTCAAATTATGTGTCCGAAAAACTCCAAAAAATGTGGGAAGACTATATAGTCTTGTATCTACTCTTCCACAAGTTAATGAAAATTAACTACAGTTTAGCTGCTGGTTTTATATTCCACTCCAAATCCCTATAGAGTGTCATGCATTAGACTATTTTAGGTGTGATTCCTAGAAACACTACTGGTGTAGTGCTAGTAAGGCCCATTCCATTTCTACTTCTCTTATTTACATTCACTTCTATTTCTGTTTCCATTTATATAAACAATATACTCAACCCTAATTCAAACAAAACCTTAGTTTCATCAAACCTGAACCTTGTTTTTTTCACCTAATTCTTCAATAGATCACATGATATTATAAATATCAGTCTGTTACCATTAAATCTCCATATAACCATTTGGCTAGCTTATTTTTTATAGAATTCTCAAACATTAAACCCTAACATTCCATTCTCTATTAAATTAAGCCTTAAATCCTAAAATTCTGAACTCCCTATTCCTTCAACTCATAACCCTCTCTATAATTACCACTACCAGCCAGTCTATTAAACCCTTTAGACCTCACTAGAATCCCTAAACCTGTATCCCTTAAACCTTAGCCCATAATAACCCCATAGTCTTCTATACCCACTTACCGTTATGGTCCTACATCAGTCTGCTATCAATTCCAAGGTTGGGATCATGTCTAATATAAGTGGTACAACTTTTAGAAGAAGATTCACTAGTAAGAAGCAAGATAAATTACTCATGAAGTTGAATAAATGGTTGGGAAACTCATCATTCTCAAAATATATATTTTCTTATGAGTAACAATCATTTTATTAAAAGAAAATATAAAGATACAAGAAAACCATTATGCATAACATGAGCTGAATAATACATGCAGTAATCAGGGATCACATTCACTTTGAAAATGGAAGGCAATCCAACACCCCATTTGCTTAACTTGTCAGCAGTTTCATTTTGATGCCTTGGCACATGAAAGAAAGAGATCCCCAACACGTGCACCAAATCCCTTATCTCATGAATGAAATGAACTAATTGCCATGACCACTTATTTTTTATCATCCCCCATGATGCAGGAGCATAGGAGCATCAATAAGAAGTTGTGTGATCACGGATGATCAAGTGGGGTCCACTTAGAGTTATGTTTTAGGTTTCTATTTATTTGAGTAGTAATCATGTAACTTGCTTTTAGCCAAAAAAATTCAAGGTCGATACTTGCCCTTTTGGAAAGGTTTTGGTGTATTTAGAAAGGTTATTCAGTTACCTTGCAAATGAGACCAAGATTGCACAAATCCGAGGTGATTTGGGAGAGTTATAACCAAATTACTGTAGGGGTACTAGTGAGTGATGGATATAGTGTTTTTATTATAGGTTTAGCAAAAAAAAAAAAGGGTTATTACTTATTACTAATTTTCCCTTAGTTAGGTCAAGTTGTCTTTAAGGTTTTATTGAGGTTAAATGTTTTAGCAACTAGAGAATATTTGTTTGGGACATTGCTGTATTTTTTTTATAAAAAGGGTCATTCCCTAATGAATGAAATAGAGAATGGTTATTGAGAATTAAGCTTTGGTTTGCCTAGGGCTTTGAACTGAAGTTGGACTTCATTCATGCCTTCCACAGCTAGACTGTGAATCCCCTATGGTAGTAGAATTTCTTCTTCTTTTATTACTTTAGTCAACTGATTTCCACACTTCTGCCTCACTGTATTATTTGGGGATAGACCTGAGTATTGGATGTTTTATAAACTTTTAGTGCTCCTGTTCCTATGAAATTTTAGGGTTTACTTCTTCTTTCAAAACCCTATTAGTTTACAAAATTTCACCTTAGTCTGAGAAGCCTAACCCTATTTTCTACGGTATCCTAAGTTCTGTCTAGTAACTAGAACTTAAAGATTTTATCTTTCTTTAATCTTTTTAATCCATATTTTGAGGGTTACTTTCAAGTTTTCAACCTACTTGAACCTTGTTTAAATTCCTCTTGGGCCCATAACCCGCAAGATTTTTAGGCCTTAACCCTCCTACATCAGTTAGTATCAGAGTAAATCGTTCCAATCCAACAATGGCTTGTGACATTAATCGTAGGGAGGGATCATCCAACCACTTACTAAGTTGGTAGAGTCTATCGGTGTTGTACCACAAAACCTGGGTTCAAAACCCGTCTTCACCTACTTACCTATCAAAAAATATCATCCAACCACTTACTAAGTTTCTATCAATATCAAGAAATTGTGAAGCACAATTTGGAGGAGTCTGTTCTAGATGAGTTCCACAGGATAGATGATGAGCTATTAGAGTATTGACTGGAAAATTCGGTTTCATATAAGTTATGATGTAGAGGAATATTGTATTCTAAGCAGCAAATATGAACCACTTCTTTGGAAACTTCTTAAGGAAGACATGCCAGGTGAACTAATTCCGAAGAGGTGCCGGATGAAGAGATTAAGGTGCGAGGCATCATCCAACCACTTACTCAGTTTCTATTAATATCAAGAAATTGTGAAGCACAATTCGGAGGAGTCTGCTCTAGAAGAGTTCCATAGGACAGATGATGAGCTATTAGAGTATGATTGGAAAATTTGGTTTCCTATATAAGTTATGATGTAGAGGACTATTGTATTCTAAGCAGAAAATATGAACCCATGATGGTACCTCATGATGAACAACCATCCAATGTAGAAAAAGAAGACGAAAAGAAAGACTAAGACTAAAGACAAAGGTGGCTTCATAGTTGATGATGAGGTTAGTGATGATCTGAACTATGAAGACATCCAAGAGCTTGGTGACACTATGGCTTTGCTTCTTGACACATATGCAATTGATGCCCAACATTCAGAACAATCAGGATCTGAGAATAATTCCAGTCTTCTATAAACCCACATTCCCTTCACATCTATGTTCAAAAGGAAGATGCTGCAATTACAACCTTGCATTATGGAGAGCAGAATTTCATCTACAACCAAAAAATAATATCGCCATCAACAAGTTCAAGATCAAGCATAAAGAAGCCTTCTTCCATAAGTTTGTGGTTGAACTTTTTCCCACCAAGGGAGAATGATGCTGGAGCATCTATGAGCATCAAAGAGAAGCTGGATGATCAAGTGGAGACCACTTAGAATCATGTTTTTAGGTTTTTATTTATTTTAGTAATCCCGTAACTTGCTTTTAGGCCAAAATTTACAAGGTCAATACTTGCCCTTTTGGAAAGGTTTTGGTTCCCTTAGAAAGGTTATTCAGTTACCTTTCAAATGAGACCAAGATTATGCAAATCCAAGGTGATTTGGGAGAGCTATGACCAAATTACTGAAAGGATACTAGTGAGTGACAAGAATAGGATTTCTATTTTAGGGTTTAGCAAATAAAAGCCATTATTATTAATGTTCCCTAATTACGTCAAGTTGTCTTTAAGGTATTAAGGTTAAATGTTTTAGGCTTTTAGCAACTAAAGAAAAATTATTTCTATTTGGGATGTTTTATTTTTTTACTTTTTATAAAAGTGATCATACCCTAATAATGAATGAAATAGAGAATGGTTACTGAGAATTAAGCTTTGGCTTGCCTAGGGTTTTGAATTGAAGTTGGACTATATTCATGCCTTCCACGGTTGGACTGTGAATCCCCAATGGTAGTTTGACTTCCTCACCTTACGGTATTTGGACTTCTTTTATTAATAAAATCAAGTGATTTTCACACTCACCTTGCTGTATTTTTTTGCGACAAACCTGAGTATTGGATGTTTTATAAACTTTCACCGTCCCGATTGCCATGGCATTTTAGGGTTTACTTTTTCTTTCATAACCCTATTAGTCTACAAAGTCTCACCTTAATCTGAGAAACCTAACACTATTTTCTATGGTGCCCTAAGTTCTGTTAAGAAACTAGAACTTCTAGATTTTGTCTTTCTCAATCTGTTAAATCTACATTTTGAAGGTTACTTTCAACATATTTGAACCTTGTTTAGATACCACTTAGGCCCATAACCCATAGGATTTTTAAGCCCTAGGCCATCCCGCATTACCCCAACTGACTGCTACCACCATGGTTCAAAAAATCAGCCAATCTGGCCTTCAATCGGCCGGATCGGATCGGGATTGGATCAAGACCGGATAGATTAGCCTCTAGAACAATAAGGTGGATTGGTTGGATCGGCATCGGATCAACTGATCTGAGCCAGATTTTCATTTTCTTCCTTTTAACTTTAGATCAGTCAAATCCTTTCAAGGATCGACAGATCTAGACATGGATCAAATTGGGATCAGCCGTGTCTGATCCTAACATTTTGATCCATGACTACCACTGAATCACCATCTAGAATACTCCCAAAAGCTCCTATGGTTTACAATTCCCAAAGATCCATTATCAAAAAAAAAAGCCTCCGCCTTTGTTGAGTTACAAATATCCAATGGACCACATAGAGCATAGAAATCACGTGACTTGAGCTATCTCTTACAATACACGCAACCTGTTGGCCCAGGATTTCTTATAGAATAACCATCAAAATTTAGTTTCAACACCACCTAAAGAGGGCTTTCACAATCAAGGTTCTAAAGATCAGCCGATCCAGGTTCGGATCAGACCGGTCCGATCCCGATACTACATGTAATCGGGTTTGACGAGGATCAGGCGATCCATGGGTGGACGTTGGATCAGTCAATCCGGTCCAATTTAGGCCGATCTAGGCAATCCAACCATGGATTGGCTGATCCAAGACGATCCGACTCAGGATCGGCCAGCCGAAAATATACAAGATGCACCGTAAGTTTCCATTTTCACTTTTATTTGTTCTAGCTCCTCCAAACACCGATTCTCTTCAAAAAAAAAAATCGGTATTTCGCATCTTAAGTCCCTTGTATGCCATTTTAAACAAGTTTTCGTGACCAAAAACTTGTTTTTTGTCGGTAATTTTTTTTCCAAAAATTTGACAGTATTAGTTTTTGTTAAACAAGCGCAATCTTATAGTGTATTTTTGTAGCTTATTTCACTTAATCCCTATTTTTAAACACTTTTTTGTAAAAAATAGGTATTTTTCAAAAAATTTTAAAAAAAATCTAAAGTAAATATTTGTTATATATATGATATAATAGACTATAGATCTATGGATTTGGAACCAAAACCCATTGATCTATGGTTGAACTTGAATTTTGAAAAAAAAAATTATTTTTTAATTAATCCAAAAATTAGAAATTAATTATTTTTTATATATAAATATTGTTTTCAATAAATTTGATAGTACATTATTTTTTGTCAAACAAATGCAATCTTATAGTGTGTTAATGACTTAATGTTATTTAAATTTGATGGATATTTATTATTTTGTGTTCTTTTACAAATTTACACTTAGAAAAGAAAAAGAAATGGCTTCAGGTTCAAGTTCAAACAGGAAAGAAAAGGTTCCAGATATTGGTTGGTCACATTGTATTGCATTGACCCCATGCAAGAAACAAGTAAAACGTAACTGGTGCAACAAGATTATGTGGGGGGTGAGTAGGTTGAAGCATCACATTGCCAGCTTAAGGGAAGATGTTGAACCATGCTTGCAAGCACCTAAGTAGTTGATGTTGGACATATAGGCACACTTGAGAGAGGCTAAGAAAGAGAAGAGTCTAAAGAAGAAACTTAGCCCTAGAGGGCATATGTGAGAAAAAGATATTGAGTAAGAAGCCTATGGTTTTAATGGTATGGATAGGCTAGAGAGAGCAACTTATGGCAGCAATGAAAGAAAGTAGACAGTTTGCACTAGTTGATGAGGCAAATAAGAGATTATCTGTTTTTGGCCCTCCCACTGGCATAAGAGGGATGGGTTCTCAATATCACCCTGGTGGTGGATCATTATCGCAGCCTACTTTTGGGAGGAGTGAAACCTAAAAAGAGCTTATAGAGATTGAGATAGAGAGGATCCGTTACGAAAAAGAAAAAACTATAGAGAGATAGCGATCAGCTGGACCAGGCCAGTATAAAAAAGAGGGAGAAAAGCAAAACATGTGTGATGTTATTGCACAGGCAAGGCCTGGGATACGAGGCCTTAACCCATATCAGCTAACAAATATTTATTTGCCCATAGAAATAGATGATCTGATGGATTATATTAAAGGCTTAAAGAGATTTTGGCCTAAATATGGATGCACCATCATGTGTAACGGATGGACTTCCAAGACAAGGAAGTCATTGATAAATTTTATGGTGTATTCTCACAGGGATATGATTTTTCACAAATCAGTTGACAGTACTGGCCA
>JAOXJP010229711.1:0-10903 GCA_025762735.1 Platanus orientalis | reverse complement strand
TTATAAAATACCCAAAACCCTAAAATATAAAATAACAAATTAAAGTACCATTTTAAGATAAATTAATACAAAAAAAAAAACTCATTTTGGAATGTATTCATTACTCTTTTTTTTTTTTGCTTTTTAATTTGTTATATATGCTACTAGGGTTGTACATATGATCAGGTCAACCTGAATCCGGTCCTACTTAACTTAACCCAAAATTTAACTAAAAAATGCCCGGTTAGAGCTTAAGACCCGATGAATTAGCTTGATGCATATAGATTGAAATTGAGTCATGCTTGAGTCAAGATCTACTTAAGCTCACTAAGGCCTAACCGGACCCAACCCATGTACACTCCTATGTACCACATGGTGACGACAGTCTTGATCGTTGGATAACACATCCATTAGACTAATTTTGGAACATAAAAGGTTTTTTAAAAATTAGACTTGTTTATTATATATGTGGTTTTAGGGTATGATGGTAAGTGGAAGTGTTTAAATTTTCAATAAGCACTTATAATTTATATTTACCAAACAACAAAATGATGTTTCAATAAGTACTTGTAATAAGTGCTTATACAAAAGCACTTATTTGTAATTTAAGCAATGTCAAACGTGGTTTAGCATTAATTAGTTGGGTTTTTCGTGGTTTGAATTGAAACTGAGAGAAACTGGTTTGGTCGAGCCTAGTGATTGCTTTGAATCAATACATTAAAACGCTAAAATGAACCCAAGGGATGAGGCTCAACCCATCTTTGGTTGTAACTTAAAACTAGGGTTGTCAATCGGGCCAGGCTAGGTCGGGCAAGGATCAACCTGAGCCCAATCCAAAGTATAAAACCCATCCCGAGCCCAGCTCAAGCCCAAATTCAGCCTAGGCCCCTTTGCCCAAGCCTAGCCCATTGTAATTATCCAGGCTTCGAGTTGAGTTCGGACAACCCAAAATTAAGAGCCCAATTTCTTATTTTTTGATTGTGTTCTAGTTGAATTCGGGATTAACCCAAAATAAGTTATTTTTTATTGATTTCGGACCAAGTTCAAACTAGCCCAAGGGTAAAAATAATTAGGTTAGAGAATGAAATTATCACTGTTGGATTTAATCCAAATGTAGATATAATGTAGTTTTAAATAGGGCTTTGGGCCAGTTTCATGTTTTATTCATTTTGGGTTGGGTTGGATTGATTTGGGTCTAACATTTGAGTCCAAGCTTGACCCAACCTGTAACTCAACTTACCCAACCTGCCTAATTTTTGGGCAAGTTGGGATTTGGGCCCCAATTGATAGCCCTACTTAAAGTTGTATCTTCATGGCTAGGGATGCAAATAAACCAGACATGATCTTGATGCTGGCATATTGTATTTTGTTTATTTATAATTGGATATTGGCATATCTGTATTTGGTTCATTTATAATCAAATATTTTTTAGATTAACGGATATTTAATCAAATCGGATACATATAGGTTCATATTTGTATATGTTAAGTTAGTCAAATATCGGATACGAATATGGATATATCCGATTAAACAAATTCATTAGTTAGGTTAATATATTCATATCCATTAGGTTAGGGTTAATGTTAAAAGTATTTATATATTCTGTTATAATATAACATAACCTACAATACTGTGTATAAAGTAAAAAAAACCTACATTATTATAATATGACTAAATTTAAATTAGTCATTTATAATCGAATACTTTTTAAATGAATGGATATTTAATCGAATCGGATACATATAAATTCATATTTGCTTTAAACGGACATGAATATGAACCAAATAAGAATACTAATTAGATTTTTGCATCCCTAATCATGGCCAAAGCTGGTTGAGGGCCACCTTCTTTCGGCGGATGGTCATTGGTTCAAACTGTGAGAGTGATGACCTCTCAATTGAGATTGATGTAATGATATCACCATTTCTTGTGGGTCACTGTTTCTCACTGCCCCTTTGTGTTACGTCCGACCTGAACAACCCTGATCCAGCACCCTAGATGGCCACAAAAATAATAATATATGATTGAAGCAGGAAGATGCAAATTTGTTAAGCTAGTATAGTTTGTGAGTGTTGATCCTGCAAACTTGTCTCCAACCCTGAACAAGTTTACCAAAAAAATCTAGTACCCTAACAATTGAGACTTGAGCATGTCTAGGAATGGAGCTGCAAACAAAGTTAATTCAAGGCTGAAGTCCCTCTCTGCTGTAAACATTGCTAGGAAATTGTAAATTGGACAAAGGTTGAAACATTGTCTAAATATGCCTTTGTTAGAGAAAATAGGATCAGAGGAATGTTTTCGGCAGAAATTTTCATGTTCCATATTTGTTTCAAAAGAAGAAAGTCAAGGTGGGAGAATATTTCTCAAATATAGACACAGAGAGAATATAACCAAAATTTCAAAACTAGATGTTAGAAAAACTAGATGTTTTCATTAAGAATTCATAAAATACCTAAAATCATATAATTTTTTTTTTCTTTAAGACAACATTGCTAAAATGATTTTCCAAACAAAGACTAGGTCCATAAAAGATCCAACAGGCTATATATGTTGATTATGGTTCTTGAGGCTTGGTTAAAAGATTTGAAGCCCATTATAGATGATTGATTTTATTGGCGGAATAATCTGATTTTTGTCTAATGCATTGATCTTTTATTAAATCTAGATTCTGGAAACTATTTTGAGGCTCATGGAGGTAATGTAGCCTATGATTTGGGTTTGGCTTTTCAATGTTTGCAGTAGATTTTCTTGGACCTTAAGAATTTAACCCTAGCCCATACAATAGCAGTTTATGCCTGCTTACAAAATGGAGCCCATGAAAGTAGAAGAGAAACAAAGAACATTGCATAAAACTATTGTCCGAATCATTGGCCTTCAATAATTTCTCCAGACTTTTTCATGAGTCCTTAAAAA
This sequence comes from Platanus orientalis, assembly GCA_025762735.1. NCBI lineage: Eukaryota > Viridiplantae > Streptophyta > Magnoliopsida > Proteales > Platanaceae > Platanus > Platanus orientalis. The sequence continues at coordinate 8,011 of JAOXJP010229711.1, read as the reverse complement.
CTGTTTATTCGTCCTACATAGAAGCATATCAGTTACGCTCTGGCCGATTTGGTAGGACAACTTAGAGAGTGGCTATAGTTGGAATGACATAAGGGCCAAAACATAGTGCCAAAAAGTGAAAAGCATCCCCCCAAAAAATGTATCTCACTTTTTTGGTGCTGATGTGTCAGCCCTAATGTCATTCTAACGTTAGGCACTTTCTCAGTTGTTGTACCAAATCCGGTCTCTATCAGTTATTATTATGGGATGGGCCAGTTTTAAAGGCCCTTGCAAAAAGAGCCTGATGGGCTTCATATATACCAGGACCTGATCAGCCCACATCTGCATATAAACCCATAAATAAATAAAAGGGGCTAGATCCTCTGCACGAAAACAGGGTGCACCCTTAGGGTCCTGTCCTGGTTGCTCATGTCTCGTTAGGACCTGTACATAACCAAAATGCACAGTTTGGCATAAAAAAATGGATATGCATAGATTGTGCACATCTTCTTGTGCCAAACTGTGCACCATCAGTGAATTGCTTTTTCAGAAATTACATTTCACTTTTTCCCGCCAATCATCTCCTGTCACCCATTGAACAGGACTTTAACAGGTCATAAACCGACAGGATCTAAACCGCTCAAAGGGGGGTGTGAGAGCCCATGCACTTTTTGGAGTGCCCTGCTCCTGGTGCAGAGGATTTTCTTGCAAAATAATATAAAAAAACCCACAATTAAGAAAATCATCAGAGCTTCATTATTTGGGAGCAAATCTTCTGCTCCCAAAAAGTGTCTACTCCCATTCTCCCAGACATGAAGCTGGTGTTTAGGGTTAAAACAGTTTTCAAAATAATTATCACATGCCAGCCTTGTGTATGGGGAGAACGGGAGTGGACAATTTTTGGGTCTAGAAGATTTTCTTCCTTTTTATAAATATAAAGAGAGACAGTTTGAAGCAATAATACGTTGCTTAAACCAAACACAACATGGATGTCCAAAGCTTACCATTCAAATCAAATAACTTGAACTCCTCCTTGCTTGGTGATTGGATCATCCCCTCTCCTTTTAAGAGGTCACAGGTTTAATCCCATGAAATGACAATTGGCCCCAGTTTCAAATATCGAACTAATCAAAAGTTTGACATCGTTGTTCTCATGTCCAATGGCTGCATTGGGGCTGTATCAGGTGTTCCATTAATCATAAACACAAGAAAAAAAAAACAATATGATAAACGCGAAACGGGAGAAAAGAGACTTGCAACTTAAACTATTGCTAAACCATAGTCAACATGATCACTTATTTTTAAAATTGACATTAACATTAACTGTAGAAGTTGAGTTCCTTAAAGCACTTTGATGAAGCAATTGTTGCAGGACCAGATCAATGGATGCGCTTCCAGGGCTCTACTGGATGGATGCTCTAGTTGTGAACCTGGCCTTGGTAAATCGTCCTGATCTTGACAATCATGATCTCACCAAATTATGTTTTTTTGGCTTTTCCAATGATCAAACCCAACATCTTTAATGTTATGGCCATTATGTCTCAAAATTTGGGGCATGAGCTCCCCCTCCCCAACCGAGAGAGAGAGAGAGAGAGAGAGAGATCCTCTTGAACTAAGCTGAGAAGAAAGCCTATAATTACAATTTATTAGAGACAAAGCTATTGGACTTAGGTCTTTCAACACTTACTCCTCATTAGTGTTTCCAGTTTGTTGTCCAATGTGTTGATGGGGAACATGGTTGATTGGATAGAAAGGGTTGAGTGCATGGAACTGTGCGGGTTTGGAAAGAAATTCAGTTGGGATTCCTTCAGACTCAAATCTTGGAACCTCAATTCTCCTAAAAGGTTTACTCTCCAATCTGTTCCCAGTTGTGCCCCAACACTGTGGGTTGGTGCTTCGATCTACTAGCTGGCGATGTAAAGCGAAACCAAATAATTTGTACTTTATTACACAAGGATTAAATTATCACGAGTTTAAACTTGACAGTTATTTGTCATAATTCAACAAATAATCCTGTAATTACAACCGAGATGAGAAATGGGTTAAGGTATTCATATGTTATAATCTAAATAACATTGTTTACAATATTATAATATAAATATTAATTATGTAGTAAATTAAATGGATACAAATATTTAGCTGAATAATTGAAATGGATATAGATACATCTGTGCGAATTGTCTTTAAATGGACCACATACAAATGATAATCGGATAGTTGACAACCCTAATTATGTGATCAAGTTAATTGTGCTTCAATTTAATTTTGTGAGCTGTACTGTGATGCCCAATAAAGAGTGCCTTCGATAAATACACATTGGTCAAAACAGGGTGCCATTGTAAAAACAAAGTATGTAACTATGAACCTTTTCCCAATAGTGTCAAATGCAAATCTGACCAAATCTCTCATTTTTGTCAAAGCTCCATTTGCTATGGTGATAGATCCACTAGCAGAGGGAATCATTTACCATTCAAAATCCCTGTACAGTTCAAACAGGCCTATCACAGCCACAAACATGGGTGTGATTTGACACTTCAAACTTCAGTCAAATCACACATGTGATGTGATCATTTGAACTGTAGAGGGATTTCAAACTGTAGACGATTTCCTCTTGAGATCCACACAATAGAAGCTTCTTTATTCAAAGGAAAATGGTTTTTGCTGGCACCAGCCACCATGTAGGAGCACTTCACTGTTATTCTTACTAATTTCCTTCTCATTTTCAATAGGGTTCACTCCTACTTAGCGAGAGATAACCCCCACTTTATAACCCCTTGGCTTTTGTGCACAATGTGTGTGCAGAGACTTGAGAGTGCTTGCATCAGTACCGAAAAGTGATAAGCACGTGCCCCAAAGCCTCCCAAAAAGTGTAAATCACTTTTCGGTGCTGTTGCAAGCTTTGCCAGGTCCTTGCACATGCATTGTGCATGGATTCTGTGCACACAGAAGCCAAGCCGCCTCATAATAACATATATTTTATTTTTAGCTAATAAGCATTTAATTAGCTTTTCACAAGCCAAAATCACAATTATGATCTTGAGAAAATTCTTTAAATTCATTGGGTAGTGATGAATTAACAAGTCTACATGGAATTAACTGTATGCAACCTATCACCTTAATACCTAATCATAATAAGACAGTTTACACAGAAACAAAACCAATATGACATAATTCCTTCTTTATTTCTCACACCTTAGACAAATTATACATCTCTTAAATTGACATATGACCAACAAATGAAATCTGTATCAAGCTTACAAACTATATTTTAGATCCATCTATTTAACATCATTGAAGATTTCTCAGCACAGGACTCTGTGCATTCACTGCGTAACGTGCCCTCGAACCCGGCAACTAAATCTTCGGTGTAACTTTATTTTGTGGCCTATTACTAACTTGCTGTATGAAGTTTACTCAATCCAGGAATCAATATGGTGCCATTGCTGGTGCAACGGTATAACTCATAGGCAAGCCACCGGACTGGGGTGCCGGTGCAACCATGCCAGAGCTTTTCATCTCGGACATTTCTCTACGAGCGTTTGCTCCTTGGGCTTCACATAACTTGGGAAGAAATACTCCTGCAAAACAGTTTAAACCAACCAAGGGTATTTAGATTCTACAAGAGGATTGAAATAGAAGGGATGGCCCACCATTCTCTTGGAGGGCAACCATATTAACAAAGTTTCAATGAATAAAATTGATCTCATCATCCATGACTCTGCTTTGATCTCTGGCAATGCTATGGAAGATCATAAATTGAACCCTAGTGGGTGATCATAACCGTTCACAAACTCTTTGATTGACCTTTTGGTCATACCCTTTTGACTAGAGATAAATTAGAGGGTTGTGATCATTTGATTGGGTCAACTAGAAAAAATCCCTTCACATGGATCAATGGTGAGTCTGCATTTTTAGTACTGCAGCTCAATTGCCGAGTTTATTGACCCTTTTATGTTGGTCTTACCTTCTCCTGCAGCAAGGTTGAAGTAGAGATCAACAATGTTAGGGCAGCTCTCATAGCACTGAGGAGAGCAAAGTTTCTGTGTGAAGCGAGACTCCAAAAGGGAATCAGATGATATCCCCAGCGAATTGCGATCGAGCCCGCAAGCTTCGATGCATTGATCTGTTTCGATCCAGTCCTTCAAATTATCGGCTTCGATATCCGATGCCCGACATGTGTACACTTATACCCCACTCCTTTTCACGTGCTTCTCAAGCACACATCGTGTGCCCGATGATGACACCGCGAATGCGCATGCATCTTTGTTGAGATGCTCACATGTGATTCCCCCTGCACATACACCAATAATCAGTATTTGGTACATATAAGAAAATTGTTGCCTCTAGAAGAGGGAAAGAATAGTAATAAGAACATTAAAAAGTACAATTAAAAACTAGTGAAAGGCAATTCCTAGATATGTTGGGAGTTAAAACTCAAACGTTCATATGAGAGGAGGAGAAGTTATTCTTGATCCTCACTTCCTAAACTCAAGGCCCAGACAAGAACAATTTTGAAATGGCTACAAAAGAATATCGGCAGTGTTCAACAAGCTTTATTGCTAAACACCTCCTTAAACAGTACATACCTAGGGTGCCTTGTACAAAGAAAGCAAGTGCAAGAGCCAGGCTAGCCAGGGCCTTCAAGTTAAAGAAAGAAGCCATCTTCAGAGTTTGGATGGAATAGAATGTAATAGGTACCAAAAATAGAGCTAAGGTGTTCTTGAAGGAATGTTGTAAGAGTTCCATGGGAAGTAGGGCTATTTATAGTCTCAGTAAGCAAAGCCTAACGTGAAAAGACATAAACCTTGAAATTTTCGTGGAGCTGGTCTTTGGTGGGATCCCACAAAGGCCACCATGCAAGTCTCTTAGACCCTAGTTAGCAATCTAATAACCAGTCAATCACTCCGTTATTAATGGTGTTTGGCTTTTTGAAGCCACACGGTTCTATCAAGAAGTCATAGTCGTCTCTTGCACCATTTCTTGGCAACTACCTAATCATACATATTTACTTGTAAAACCCCATGCAGTAATTTGAATGCAGTGGAGGGAAGAAGCTTGTGGGTTGGTGAGCTTGAGCCTTACATAGCTCCCCTCCAAGCAAAAAACTTGTGTCACTAGACCAATTAAACAGACTTGTTAATCACAAGCCAAGTTTCTAAATTGCATTTCCTAACTAGTTTTAAACTGTCACACGTTGAATTCGTTAAAGAATAATATGAACACAAAACAAAATAAGAGTAACCGACTTAACCATGATTTTCATTACAAAATGACATTAACAATGACTGCAACAGCTAACTGTCTTGCTAACATATGACGAGGGAGTCATGGACCCACCAGGTGAGAATAATCTAAATAGTATTTAAGATTGTTGGACCATGGCTCATCAATGGAATAAGTGGCTCACCGAATAGGCAGTCTTGATTATCGAGTCATTAAGCCATACTCCATGATATTGGTTTGGTATCAAGGTATAAGAGAGTTTGTTGGTTAGTGCCTAGGATTCAATCTGAGATTTTTGACCCGTATAACTTGATTTGGGGTCTAACCTGGCCTGTAAAGAATAGGGTTTGGGGGTTTTATATTTAGAGTTTCTTGGGTTTCATTCTGTTGCATTATTCATCGTAATCTCTATTTTGATCATAATGAAATATCTCTTGTCATTTTTTTCTGTAGATGTAGGCTTTAAGCGAACCACATAATGATTGATGTTTTCGCTGTTTTCTTTATTTTATTTTATTGCCAACAACTCCAAATCTAGCTATTCACAACAGGATAACTAGCTTTTAAGTTAATCAGAACTCATGGGTGTTCTAAGGTATTTCACCCTTTTTTCATGTTAAAAAGGCAGAGAAAATGAATGCACTTAGTTTGGCAGTAAATTGTATGAATCAAGTCTCTAAAATTAAACCAATGGGTTTGGTCAAACAAAAGCCAAAGAAAGAAAAATGAAACAAGAAAATAAAGAAAAAGGAAAGTTCTTCGATGGTATTGTTCCTTCAGAACAGCATTATGTGGTCTGCTTTTTTAGAAGTCCAACGAGGCTTTTCTAAAGTACACAAAATTGGGGAACTTCAAAGAATCATGGTGCCCTAGTTTCTCCGTCATTCACGGCTAAACCCTTGCCATTCAGGATCCGTATCACCTCTGTTGCAGTTCCACGTTAAGTTGTTTTCAGTTGAAATGACAGTTGATCTTCTTATTTTAAGGAAAGAGGTTCACAAACACGTGTTCTGTTAAAACACGTCAAGAGGCTGCTTTTAGAGACGTAGCCTTCTTTCCATTTCTTCTTGAAAATTAATATATATATATATATATATATATATATATATATATATATATATATATATATATTAATTACAGCTAAAGTTCAAGTTTCAACTCTTCTGATCAGGAAATGAAATCGTCTCGGTTTTGATAGGATCAAATAAAGTCGCCCTAAGGTATTACTGATGTCAGGGGCTAACACATCAGTGTCGAAAAAGTGACTTACACTTTTTGGAGGTGCTTTTCACTTTTTGGCACTGATGTGTCAGCCCCTTATGTCAGTCTTACCTTAGGATGACTTAAGTTGGTCCTATCAAATCCTCAGGGAAAATGAAGTATTTATGCATGCATAAGGTCGGGATTTGGTGCGACCCTTTAAAAATAGCCTAAGGTCTACCCTGTATCAGGGGCTGACCCATCAACATCAGAAAAGTGATTTACATTTTTTGGGAGGTGATTATCACTTTTCAGCACTGATGTGTCTGCCTCTGATGCAAGGCAGACCTTAGGCATTCTTTAAGGGATTGCACCAAATCCTTAGGGTACCTGCAGCGGTACACTCAAGGTGTTGGACGTGAATCAGATGATTGTAACATTTGATTTTAGGCATTTTCTTGTATCCTAACAGTTGTAGAAGAAATAGGGTCACGATGTTGTCGATCATAAGCAAAAGTCATCATTTTTTTAATTATTAGTCTCATGATGGAATTGACCAAAGTTCTACAGCCAGGATTGTAGATTCTAAATGTAAATTGTTGGATTGGATTTTTTATCTTATTCCATAGGGTTTACAATTCTGATTAGATTTTCGATCTATCCTATCGATCGATCCATGAGTAAAAAAGATTCCAATCCAATGCTTTTTGGATGGTATAGTCTATGGTTCTATGATCTTGCAACCAAATGTTGCCCATGAAATGATGGGTTCCCAATAAGTGTAAAATGGATTTCCTGCAGCGCAGCGGCAGCCTTAAAGCGCAAGGCGTTGAGTGACATGTGTTAGAAAAGGTAAAAAAACACTTGAACCATCACTTTTTGCACCCAGAACTGGGTGTTTTCTCACTTTTTCTCACATGTGTGTCTCAGCGTCTTGTGCTTCGGGGTGGGCTGCAGAAAATCCGCTTTACATGTAGTGTACACACCTCAAAAATGTTGGCTCATAGGTTTCCAATCATCCCAACCTGACTAGAAAGGTATCCCACTTGTACAAACTGACAATGGGTACTTTTGTAAATAAATAGATGCTTATCTATTATATATTTACTATAACACCCTCCTTTAATCCTTGTGTATTAGGACTGTTAACTATCCGATTATTATCCCTATTCGATTTGTATTCGATCTGCTAATATTCGGTTCATATGCATCTATATCCAATTCTATTATTCAACTAAATATTTGTATCTGTTTAAATTAATATTTATATTATAATATTATAGGACATGTTACGTTGGATACAACATATGAATACTATAACCTTAACCCATTTTTCATCTCCCATTCCCAATTTGAATGAAAGAAAGTCACTGGTAACCAGTTCCCCATTCTCTCTTCTCTTGTTGATCTATCAATCATCGTCTTTCTCTATAATTCTTACTTACTTATTGTTTTCGTAAATATTCACAAAATATCTTATTCATATTCGACCATTGACAGCCCTACTGTGTATTTGCTAAACCAGCCATTGTTGGCATTGTGTCATACATTGATTGGCATTGGCGTGATATCTCTCTAGTAGTCTAGTAGACTAGTGATGATTTAAACT
>JAOXJP010229710.1:0-10903 GCA_025762735.1 Platanus orientalis | reverse complement strand
ATCGTAGAGGATGTCAGGCCGGAGGGGGGTGATATCCTCTGTGCCGCCCCCCTCTACGATGCTCAGAGCCAAGATAGAGGGGGGAATTAATTCACTTTTTGGGAGGTGAAGTGACAACTCCAAAAGTGAATTGATTCCCCCCCCTCTGCCTTGGCCCTCGTGTGTCGCAGAGGGGGGGAGTTGCAGAGGATTTCAGGCTGGAGGGGGTGAGAGAAAGATGGGGTGTGTTTTGGTAGGAAATAGGGAGGTATAAAATCAAAAGAAAAACGATAGTGGGCGTTCAGGGGAAAAGGGGTAAAGGGAGCCATATCCTTGTCCCAGGGCATAGAGTGCATCGTCTCACAGAGGGGGTGGGCCCCATGCAAAAGTGTGTGGGCCCGCCCTCTTGTGAGTGGTGCAGAGCACCATAGCACCTCCTTTGCTTTTGTAAAACAGTACAGGTACCATCAACCAAATGCCTCCTAGTTTAAAATAAAAAAATTCAGATGCCTCTAAAAAAGTACTCTTTTCCATAATTTGAACGTTTTCTAAGTCACATACAACACTTGATAGCACAACTTTATTTTAATTCTTTTTCCACTTTACTTCACTTTCTATTATTTTTTTCTTCTTTCACTTTCTCACTCTCACGCAACCGACATGACAAACTGTTGAAGCCATCATATTTTCTGGTTTCAACCAGATCCCTAAACCCTAGCTCTTGCTCAAAACAATTCCGAATAGTAAATAAGAAGGTGATATATGTCCACCTTCAATGTGGATTTACTGTAGTGCTTTAACTGTAGCTAGACTGAAGCACCAGAGGCATCAGGTGACACGTGGGTATGATTCATTTTTTGTGATGGTTCATTTTTTTCACCCGCTTGTCACCCGGAGCCCTGGGGCTTCAGTCTCACTACAGTAAATGATAAAGGGGTTATAGGAAATCCGTTTTGGTACTACCTGTGGGCATTATAATACACTGAGTGGCTCACAAGGGGGTGGCGTAGAGGATTTCAGGCCTTATAATACATGACCTGACCATGTTATGACAAATGTAGAATTTGGACACAGCATCTGATGGGTTTTACAAAAGAGGTTTAATGAGCCAATGGCCAACTTGTTCATTGGAATGCCGGTTCATTAACAAAAGAGGTTTAGTCACATACTGAGATATTAATTTATCACCAACAAATGTTCTGTGACGAAAAAATGCCTGTAGTGTCTATGGTGAACGATAAGCTAACACAAGTTATGCTGCAAATAAGTCTAAAAAAGTGTTCAGCTGAAAATAGTAGGTGCCCAATAAAAAATACCAAATTCAAAAAACACAATATGTAAATCAATGATACGCTTACAGATGTCTATGTCAACACAGACAATCAATTCTTCAGTCATTTTAATTTACTATCAAGAGAAATGTTGAGGCGGAGGATCGTGTAACGATTGGTGCTGGCATGATATCTCTCCATTTGGAGCCATTTAAAAATGGAGAAGAAGCCTTTCCAACTCAAGTCAACAAGTCACGGGATACCTGATTAGGGTTTTTGGTAAATGTGCATGCTTCTCCCCATTTATGTCTAATCGAGATGATTCAAACACTGGAGAAACTGAGTATTGGATTGTACTTTGTACATAGTACTCAGAAGTGGGTCGGTGTTTAATTGTTACTTTAATTAGTCGGTCAGCATTGGGATTACAAACATGTTCTTGTTGTTCCATCAACTTAATGACTAATCAATTAATTAATCATGGACTCTTAACAATAGTGATTAGTTTAATTAAGAAATCTCGTTTTGATGCTTGTGGTGACCGACACATAACTTTAATAAGATACTAACTTTTGCTTTACAATTTTTTTTTTTTTTTTAGTTAGATGGCAGGGGTCCTTTTAAAAATAAGTTTATATCGAGGAGCAAGTATCATAGATAAAGATGTAGGACCGGGTCCAGGGTCTTCCATATGGATGCTTATTATTAGGAGGTGCAAGAGGGTTGGCATGGTTGCACATCGCAATTACATGGCCAGCTTTAGCCCAATAACCTGTATCATGGGGCAACTTTCAACCCAAATTCCTCTCAACCAGATAACTGAGAAAGAAATTTTAGCATACAACGAAATGTACACATAAATACGACACCAACCCATGCATTTTATCCACATCTATTCAAACAATTAAAAATAATTCCAGCACAGCTTCAAAAAAACATGTATAAATTAGGTGGTTAAAAATCATTCAATAATAGCAATAATATTATTGTTAATAACAATAATATTGAAGATCATGAGGCAAATAATTGTATTGTAAGGGTGATAAATAGTACTGATCAAAATCTGAATATTGAAATTAGTACTAAGAGAATCAAACCTTAGAGACATAATACTAATAATATAAATTCTTCACAAATATTAAATATGAATAATAATCAATTCCCATGGAATATTGAGCTCGGGTAGTTCAACACATCACCTAATAAGGTTCAACATTTTATATGAAAAGCCTACAATAATGCATTACCAAACATCAATTACTAAGAAAGTGAATTATTGATGTTGAATCCTTATGTTCACTTTGTTAGGAGCAAGATGACTCTATATATAATACATAGTTTAGTAACATGTCCTATGATAGAAGAAGTATGGTATGCCTCATCTTTACCTATAAGAAACCCATTTCATAATAGAAATAACTTTAAAAAATGGTTATTTAAATAGATGATTATGAGGGATATGGAAAATAAAGTAAGGAAATGGTTATGTTAAAGAATAACTATATATTGTTGGCAAATATGGAAGCATAAAAATAATATGATTTTTTAAGGGAAGCAATTAAATATTGCTTTTATCTTGTCTACAGACTAATAAAAGATCTCAAGACTTTGAATCTAGATTAGGAAAAGGAAAATGCTGACAAGAGTAGCTAGACGTCTCTATGAAACAATTTTATAAAGAAGAAGGTCAATGGAGCTCTTTCTATAAGCAAGTAAAAAGAAGGCCTAGAAGTAGAACTTCCTGAGAGCAAAGTAGAGAAATTGGTGTCCACCATTACTAGCAAAATGTGAAGTGGTACTTTTTGAACTTAAAACAACTACAACATTGGGGATTCAGAAGCTTGTGGTATAAGGATATTCAAAGATCGTGACCTTAAAGGAGAACTGCAAAAGTGAAATAGATTAATTGTTGAAGATAGCAAAATTTACATTCAAAATCTAGAAGTAGTTATTATTTAGCATGCAAGTAGAAACCAAAAAATAAATTGGCTCACTTAGTGGCCAAAAGTAGCTTTGATAATAAGGAAAACAATCTTTCTAGATGAATTATTCTAAAATAAATATAACACAAGGAGAGATAGTTTGTATTAATCTAATTCATTAATAAATTTTAGTTTACCCAAAACATAATAATCATCTAATTACGTTGACATCCTTCACAAATTCATAAAAAGGTCTTTAAGGTCACATTAACACATCTCAAGTATTAGAATCACAATTATTGTAAAAAGATCAAGACATGGCCGTTCTCAAGAAAAAAACTTTTCATAGCCATTCAAAGGTGAAGTCTGAAATGAATAGAAGTTCCCTCAACACATCTAAAGAGAGGAATATGCCGTCTAGTCTACTTCCACATAAAGGATGCAAACAATGGAGATTTGAATTCCACAACTTCTCATATACAAAATTCCTTATATTTTATTTTTATTCAATACACAAAATTTTTGTCAACAAATGTATCAAACTAAAATTCTCATACTTATACGTATATCAAACATATGCAATAAGATGGGATTAAACCCCTTGCCTAAAATGCTCAATGATATGGCAATTCATTACGTGGACATTAAAGCTCCAATTGAACACCTGTCATGACCCAAATTTGTGGGCCGTAAAATGGGTCCGAATTTGGATCTATGACACTAGATAACATGCTCCGAACTTGAATCTCATAGCCAAAAGAACATGTGTTTTAGGTATAGCACACCTTATAATCACATCACTATCCATGTAAATTTATTTCATTTCTCTACATCCATTTAAAACCATCAAACTAATCACATCGCAACAGAATAATAGTAACAGTAAACTAAATAAAATGCAATGGAATTATACAAACATCATGTCCAACATTTCTAATGATCCAAAATAAAAGGTCTCAACATGCACAAAACAATATATACAAATCCTTGTCTATATGGGCCCATCTAAAGTACTAAAGAAAATACATCATATGTCAAATATGTAAACTAAAGACTGGAAAGTAAGGAATAAAGATCGGTCTTCTTAACTCCTTGTTCATGCCCGCATCTTAAGTGGCACAAACGGAGCTTGTCAATTTACTCTTTATCTGTAAGGGGGTGTGTAAGCACCTAATTTTGGCACAATCCCCAGTTTCAGCGCTTTTCTTCGGGTCAGCAGATAGGGGGAGCAATCCCCAACTTTCCTTCATAATCTAGCCAATTTCAATCGATCAGAATTAACCCCTATCCCATCGTCATCTTTATTTGTCCATTTATTTGTTATTATTTATAAAAAAAGTATTTTATTTTTTAAAGTGTTATTTTATTATCAAATATTTTTTTTATTTATGTATTATTTACTTATGCATTTATTTATTTTTATATTCTCTTTTTTTTTATATATATTTAATTTAATGTAGTTTTTATTGCACCCAATTTGTTTGTCCCCTCGTATCCCCAAAGAAGCAAATATTCATAAAACCACCACGTGTCGGCCTATGGTGTAGGGACACTGAGGAACATATTGTTTCAGGTGTAGCTTCTCCCCCTTTCTCTCTCTTATTATTATAATAATAATAACAATAATAATAATAATTATTATTATTATTATTTCTTTCTTTTTTCTTTTCTTTTCTATCCTTTTTTTTCTCTCTCCTAGACCCGACAGAAAACCCCATAGTTAGCACTGTTTTTTTAATATTAATTTTTGTTTTTTAATATTTTTTATTTCTTTTCCTTTTATTTTCCTTCTTTCTTTCTTTTCTTTCTTTTCCTTTTCTTCTTTTCTCTCTTTCCCTTTTTCTTTTCCTTCCTTTCCTTTTTTTCCTTTTTTCCTTTCCTGGCTGCAACATGCGCAGCAGAGGAGAGGGAAAATTATTCCCCCTCTCCTCTCTCTCTCTCTCTCTATCTCTCTTCTTTTCCCTATCTATTTCTCAGGTCTTTTTCTTTTTTCTATTTCGGTGACAAACCTTGTCTCTCTCCTCACGGGCGAGCTACCTGAGCCCCCTTTTCCGCTGAAGCGTCTACAACCTGCCCCTTTTCCATCTCCATCAGCCTCAGCGTCGGTAGAACCATAGGTTGGATCGATGGCGACTTCACGGCCATAGCTAGCTGCCTTGGAGACCACCCCTGGTTCAGGTAACCTGCCCTTTTGAATTTTCTACTATAAAACCCTAACCCTCATCCATGAACAGGGGGAGGACCTCGTTCAACAACCTAGGGGGAGCAAGGCTTAGAATCGCCCAACACTCTCATGCCAAAATCCCTGCAAACATCCTTCTTTATCACTTCCTCTTCTTGGCAAACCTAAAATACCCCAATCTACAACCACCGCCCATGTCTGGAAACCCTCAACACCTTCCTTCCTCTATCCTTTGCCCTAAGACGATCCAACTCACTAATCTTCCATATTCTCAAACCCTAGATCGTGAGGACATTTTTTTGGTCTTAGCCTTTTCTAAGCTCTGCTTTGCCCAGATGCTAGAGAACTTATGAAGGAGACCACCCAATGAGTGCTACATACGGAGGAGGTGTTCTCTCATCTACTGATTTTTTGGTAGCAAATAAGGAGACATCCAGAGGCTTGGCTATGGAGTGACAATGCAACTACAATTGGAAAACAACAAAAGGGAGACATCTAAAGGTTTTGGTTATGGGGTGACAATACAATTGTGGCTTAGCAGGTAAATATCATACTTTAGAACCTTGCTTTTTTTTACTCATAACCTCAATTTACATGATGTAGTTTCTTTTCTTTTTGTCTATCAATAAACTGATTGCTTTCTTTAGATTGGTTTATATTTTAGTTCATTATTTAACTGAGCTCCTTCTAAAACATGGTAAGTATATTAAGATTCATATTCTTTTTGCTATTTAGAAACGATTGGTTTACTTCCCATATGCCATTGAATGTTATTATTTATTGCTAACTTTCATGTTTTCTTAATAACATAGAAAAGCGCCAAAAGGTATGTTCATCAACTTAATTGTTTTACTTTCCTTTCTCTGAATATAGTATTCTTCTAATTTCAAACCATGTCATATGTAGGAGATATATTGAATGGAGATGTAGCAGGTAAATTTTGCATTTGGAACCTTGGCTCACACAATGTAGTTTAGTTCATTTGGTAAGTGGACTTGTACATAACTACTTTTAGACTTTGTTATGATATATATTATATCTAAACAAACTTAGTTTTCATTTTATTTAAATTGTATATTTTAATATGATGATGGATACGGAGCTGTTGGGTGGACAGTGATGATGTGGTGAATGTATGATATATTTGAAGTGTCTTTTTGTCATTGTGGACTATTAGGTTATTAAAAAAGTGACATGATGAGCACTATTCATCCCCAAGGGGTCCTTATTATAGCCGTTATACTGCCAAAATTTCGACAGAAATGGCATGTGGATTCCTTGCTTGATCTCAATAAAATAAGATAAAAAGCAATGAGTGAGATGAATAAATTGATAAATCAAGTTGACCCTTAGATTGTAACGGATTTAGAGTAGGTAACTGCGAAAGCAGATGAGGTGGGTGCCTAACACCTTCCTCAACTCATAAACAAACAACTTACCTTAGAATCTCTGGGAGTTGACCAGTTTAAGTATGGAGCCAAACATTTTAAACCATTTTTAAAACTTAAACTTGCTTTGTTTTCAAAACTGATGTCTAGTCACATCATCAAAAAGACTGATGGTGACTCCTAATCACGTGAGATTTTTCTACGATAGTTAAGTCTCTTTTCAAAAGGGATTTACCTGTCGTGCAAAAATCGAGGCCCACAGAATGATGACTCCACTGGGGAGTTATTGTTTAACTTTAAATAAGTCCATTACAGTCTTAGATCAAGTCAATTATTTACTTTCATGAATTTATTGCTTTCCTATCTAGTATGTGATAAATTTATATGCTTAGTCCTTTTAAGATAGGAAACATGTAATGCTGCAAACCACTTTTGAGCATGTACACAATTATTTGTTAATTTTCTTTTTAAACGAGTCTAGGATCAATTAGGAAAACATATTTGCACTGTGCACACATTACAGGGCATACTTGCATTGTACGTCCTAACAGGTAATGCCGGATCCTAATAGGAGGGGTCGAAAGTAGAAGTCATGGTTACTGTGTTTTTCATGGCCAAGCGGAAATCCCCAACCCAAACCACCAACCTGCGACTTAGGCCATAAATGACTTGATAATGTTTGAAGGCATGGGAGACCTAAGCATAGATCATTGAACCAAACCACATGTATTAGACATAAACTAGGTTAGTTCTATTAAGACATTGACTTAGTCTATCATTAGAAGTTTGGGTCAGAGAGAACCCTCTCTCTATTTGTTTGAATTTATGTGACGGGTAGATGGTACAAGTCCTTTTTCTTCTTTTTATTTTTATGTTTTCTGGTGTTTTTTTTTATTCACATGAATATATGCATTCTCTCATAAATAAATCATACTTAGAAAACCTTCGCATAGGTGATCAACTAATCTAGCTTGCACCTAAATCTAGCCTACCTAAGATCAACCAATCCGATTCTACCAATCATAACTCATTGGCCCAAAGATATCCCAGAATCAATCAAAACATGATCCAATTTAATCTAAAGTCAACTAAACAAGCCCATCCTTAAACCATGCAACCTAAGCCAACCACCCAAGTTAAGAATTAAAGTAACCCACCTAACTCAATAAAACTAAAAAAATGTCCTATTTGATTTATAAAAGTCTAGTCCTATCAATTTGAAGACCAAACTACCCTAAATAAAACAAATCCAAACAAAGTTAACTTAAATCAAATTAAATCAACCTCAACCAGATTAAGCTCTAATCAAATCAACCCTAAAACCAAACCAAACCAACCCCAAACTAGGCCAGTCTAAAATGAATCAAATGAATAGGGTTAATCCAGAAAGAGCCAATTTAAACCAAACTGGTTCAATCAACTCAACCCTAAATGATTAACCCCCAAATCAAGCCTAACTACAATCAAGCCAAATTGACCTAACCCTACACCACTTGTAAAAGACGGTAACGCTAAATGACAAACCAACCTAAACTAAGTGAACTTAAACTAAATCCTTTCAAACCATAGCAAACCAACTCATAGTAAACCAATTTGAACCAAATAAAAAAAAAACCAAAATCAATCCAAACCAAATTAATTAAACCAATACAAAGCCAGATCAATTTTAATCAAATCTAGTCAGCCTTAAATCAACATTAACTAAAACCAAAACAATCCAACTCAGGTCAAGCTAACCCAAAATGGGTCAACAGTGATCAAATCATTTCAAATCATGCGAATCACGTGAGTCAACTCAAGTTAAGCACACCTAAAAATAAACATCCAGTCAAACAAATGATGAAAACAACTTGAACCAAAATCATTTAAATTAAAGAGACCCAAACTAATCAAAATCAACGGAAATAACGACTAAAGACATGAATCGAATCATTAACTATCACTGCCACTATTAGGGGCACAGCATGTCATTTGTTTTCTTTATTATGATTTTTTTTTATTTCAGGAACTTGAATCTTAGGATATATTTTTTTTCATTTACATGTTTAACTAATTTTTGTTTTGCAAGTTTTAATCATCCCAACTTTGGATTTTTTTTTCTTCATTTTTCTTTTAAAAGAAAAAAGCTTCAAATACTAATGATAATCATGTTAATAACATAGGTTAGTCAGCATGATTAGTAGACCTGGTATTTATAAAGATCTTGTATTTTGCAACCATGGAAAGTGAGAACTCATAAAGTCTCTCTCAAGTCGAATCACAGCCTAAAGGCTGAAGAGTGTCCAACATAAGATCATCAAGGAAAACCTTTATTGTGGTACAACCATCTTTTCCATATGTCAATATTCACCAATGGGCAACACAAGCTCAGCTACTTCCCCAAGTAGCGGGCTCGACGATCCCTCTCACTGATATAGTTCCTTTCCATCTGTTTCTAATTGCACCTTTGGCGGTGTCCTTAAACCATCTCCGTTTCAATCTTGGATTACGTTCATGGAAGGAAGCTTTAGAGAAGATGAGCTGGGAACCCAATGAAAGCATAGAAGATTATGTATTCCATTGAAGACAAGTTGCAATTGGTCAAAATGTGACGTTAGAGGATGACAAATTGATAGAAATATTTTTGAAGACTCTAGTCACAACCTACCAAATGATGTTGTTGACTCGAATGCATTCGGATTTTGAAATCATTGTCAAAGTTGTTATAAGGATTGAGAAGGCAATCAAAGAGGGTTTGATTAAGGACATTGATGTAAAATCAAACATTGCTCCAAGACCAATCTCCCTTGAACCCCAACCAATTCTTAACCCACAAACGCACTCGATTCAATCCTAGTCTCAACAGAATTTTATGCCACCCTTAATCTCACCTACTCGGAAAAATGCCTTACTCACTTAATAATCCCTTACTATTTTCCAACAACAACCGGATCTTACGTATGTTGTGAGCTGTGTCTGTCAACACATGCACGAGCCCTGAGCGTCTTATTTTTATAATGTTAAGAGAATTCTAAGATATTAATTTACAAGGAACATTACAATTTGGTCTTCACTATAGGTCTGGACCTTTAGTTCTTAACGCTTTCTCTTACATGGATTGGGCTGGTAACCAGAATGATCGAAAATCAACAATAGGTATTTGTGTTTACCTAGGCCACAATCCAATTGTTTGGATGTTCAAAATGTAAGCCACAATGTCGTAGTCGCCCACAAAAGCTGAATTTAGAGCACTAGAAACAACAACAGCTGAAATATGTATGATAAAAATGCTTCTTATGGAGTTGCGGCTTCCCTTACCTACCTTCCCTGTTGTCTGGTGTGACAACATGTCCACAATATCTCTTATATCAAACTCAGTTTTCCATGCCAGAACTAAACACATCGAATTGGACTATTACTTCATCAGGGAAACATTGTTACAGAACGTTTTAAGAGTATTATATGTCCCCACCACCAAACAACAGGCTAACATACTCACCAAATCTCTTCACTGTTCCAGTTTTCATAAGTTTTGTAACAAGTTTCGAGTGTCTCCACTTCAGAACTTATGGGAGGATGTAAAATGTAACAGTTAGAGAGTCAGGCTTACGGTTACACACATGGCTAGTTTACAGTAAATATGTTAGTCTATTTTGTTGTAGAGAGAATCTGTAACTAAATACGGTTAGTCTTGTTGATTTGTAATTATATAAAGCAATGGAGTGGGAGACTCAGAGTACGAACTGAGTTTTTCTCTTTCAACAACCTCTTCTTCTTTCTGGGTCTTTTGTTCTCTCATTCTCTCTTCCTCTTCTTATTTTCTTTACAACTATGTTTCTCTATGAAAGATCACCAAAGTTTCAATGTTCTCATTAGGATCCTCTATGGTATTCTTTCACAGGGAACAAATGTTCTATCAATGATTTTGTATGCCTTGCCGTGTCCTTTCACCATAGGCTGACATGTGACAGTTTTTTTTTTTTTTTGAATATGGTGTCTCTTTTAAATAGGGAGCAAATGTTCATTTGAACACTTCTTTTATGGTTTTATGGTTTCAAAGCATGCAAGAAAAATGTATGTTTGTCTCCATGCAATAATGTTGTAGATGCCAACTTGCTAAGTTGGTAAAGTCTGTGGGTGTAGTACCACAAACCTGGGTTCAAAACGTGTCTTTACTTACTA
>JAOXJP010229709.1:0-10903 GCA_025762735.1 Platanus orientalis | reverse complement strand
ACATTTATCCTAGACTGAATATTTCTCCCTATCATTAGGGCAGTGGATTCCTTGTTGGGCACTTGTGTTCTCTCAAGTATAAAGTTAAGTATCCAAGCTACCCATGATATAGCCACCTATTAGGCATCACTAGTTGACAACTCAAAATAATCAACTTAAATAACTTAGAGAATCACAAGTCCCTGAGGTCAAAGGATTAGTTTGTAAGTTATGAACATCATTTATACTGACAATGAAGTTTTACTAAATGTGTTAATTATGGATCTCCTTAATGCATTTGTATTATGCATCTATATGTAAGTCTAGAGTCTCACTCCAGTGATTGAGATTACATCACTCCATCATATGACAACTCTACACATAATAGCCTTTTAAGTGATGTGCCCAACATCACCTATAGCTGTAAGATTTCAGGCCTACAAGAATTGGATAATCAGATCTCACCACACATACATGTGTCTGACATCCTACAATGTTACCTGAGGACCACCTATCTCATCTCATGAAATCAAGTAATTACCCATAATCAAATTATATATATGTGATGATGAAATAAAGTATTTTATTATAAATGTCAAACAAATAAATAACATAAAAAGTGTCTATGATGGCTTAGTCAGGACACCTATTCTAACACCTTCGCCTCTTGGTGGTCATTATTCATGCACTTATGCTTGAAAGTCCATTCCAAATGGTCCAATGGTCCTCCAACCCATTCTAAACCATATCTAGGTCACTCGAACATTGAGGATGACAATTATGCTTGGAATTACCAAGAGTTCCAAATTTGACACATGGTGTCGGATTTGGCTTCTCTAAACTTTCCTATTTTAGATGTGGGGTGTTACAAGTTCTCCCTTGGTATTCTTTTATTTGTGAGGATAAAGTCATCCCATGGTATCTTTTATCCATCTAGACTCATGTCTATTTGTGCTTATAAGTTTACTTCTTTTGGTATTTTTTACTCCATTCTTCTTGGACTTCATCTTGCTTGTTTTGTAGGCATGAAACAATTTGCTGGGAACAAGCCATGGCTACTTATTTTATTTATATCATGAGATGCCTTCACATCATCCTTTCACTTGTGTGCTATAAAATATGGTGTTATGGGGGTCGTCTATGAAGATTCTTGCATTCCTGTAAATTTAACGACCATCATAGGCAACGTAGAGATCACATATGTTCACGAGTCCCTATGAGAAAAGCAACACTTGGATCCAAAAATGATTGGTATGTGAGAGCACTAATCATAAGCATGGTAGAGATCACGTGTGTTCATAGTCATCATAGTGAAAAATTCAGTGTGCAATATTTTTGTAGCTTTATAGGCATCGCAAAGGGTTTATGGGGTGTTTAAGAAGACCATTTTGCCCATGCACATTAGATCAGTGTATTTCAAATGCTTGACTCGTTCCCTAATCAAATATTGAATTAGCTTCCCCTGCTTAAAGTCAATAACTGAGAGTAGTCATTAGTCTATAATCTAATATAAGTGGTCCCTCTTCGAGGAAAGCAACATTCGATGAAACTTCTACTTGCCTTTGAGCAACAGATGACATAAGATCCCACTTTATGCTGTTCCATTCATACAAACCCAAACCAATTTGATTTAGGCTTAAGACCTAACATCGTTCCTTTCACAGGTGACTCTGATTCCTAGGGTGATAGTGAGCCCCCAAGAGATTTATTAAGACTAAACTTTGCTTTTAGTTGGCTTCCTTTGACCCAACTCCGAACCCTTTGCCTGGCTCGGAAAGACTTGAGCCTTCCGGTTTATTGACAAAAAGAAAGTTTTTTAACACATCTAAGAATTCTTCAAGAATCAAGCTTTCCAACACATCTGGAAAAACATTCATCTTTTTTGTTTATCTTTGGTGATTTCCTAGTCTTTTTAATTGGTGTCTTCAATTGTTGCTTCTTCTTTTGTAGTTGTGTCTTCATCCATCACACCTATTTCTTCCACCATAGAAAGCATCACCGGGACCTCTCACTACTCCAACCAAGTACTTCTCAACCCCTGAGCATTCTCCCTCGCTAGGCTTAGTTTTCTTTTCTCTACCTTTTCTTCTTTAGAAGAACTGTATCCATATAACAAGTTAGAAACCCCCCTCCTATCCTATTAATCTCTGAATTGATTAAAATGGAATAAAAACCAATCCCTGAAATTTTGGCCAAAAACTAACCGCCAAGGGTTATATTGGGTAGTCCATGTTCAACCCATCTACGGTGGTGTTTGGGAAGAGTTGGGAATTATAGAACTTATCCAACACTATAAATATTCAATTCCCATGGACAAGGAGGTCTTGGCAACAACTATATATTTCTAGAGCATTGCTTCCAATGCCTTTCACCTTGGTTGCACTTTGATGGATCCAACCCTCTTAGATGTTTCATCTTTAACTCTTCTTCCTCTATATGGAGAAACTATTTAAGCTGATTTACTCCTTCTTCCATAGACCCATTATTTAACACCTCCAATACTCGTGATTCCTATAACAGATTTACCTCAAAGGAACGGAAGATTATTGAGAATTTCTCTATGCAAGAACATGCACGTTCATTCTGTACTAGTTTTATGGGTAAATTGTGTGTGTTTCTTCAAGTTGCATGGTGAAGGAATATAGCATTGTCCCTAGTGCCCTTGTGGGTGGCAAAAAACTTGCAATGGGACATTTTTTCTTATCTCTTCTAAGTTTAAATAATCTTATAGTAAAGAACCTCCATAGTTGTGAAGGTTCATTATGGTTTCTTCAATAGTGGATCTATAAATTTTTCCAGACCTTGAAGCTTGTTCCCCTAGACTTCCTCCTAGAAACCAATTCTTTTCATATGGCCACAAGTGGTGTCTTACAAGACCAAAATTTCTTCTTTCATAAAAAGTTTTCGCTTCATTCGTGACATATCTGTTAATAGAGATGGTTCAAAATTCTTCCCTTTTGTCGAATGTCTTTATGGATCAGCATGGTATTCTGGTAACAATGGAACATCTTCTTACCCAAAATATCAAAAGAATCTCAACCAATTTTGGTGTTCTTACCTCTCTCACCATGATCTTCACTACGGTGGAATGTATGATCAATTAAACAAAAATCCATGAATAAAAACATATGCTTCTAAAAAATTTGCTAGACAAATTGGCTTTTGTTAGTTGATCCCAGTTCATCCACTTCTTCTTACCAAAAATATTCTTCCACGCCTTCATTCATGGGTTGCTTCTCCTAATGATGCTGCTTCTATTTCAAATTCTTATGAACATCATCTTGAATTTTTTAAGGTTTTTAACTTATCCAATAATCCTTTGGAAGTAAAAGAATGCCAACATTGTGGGAGAAATATTTTTCTATGATACTTCTTCCATTGTGTTTAGACGATCATATCAATCGATTGTCCATCGTCTCTATTCCTTCTCCTGATCGTTTTGACTCATATCCTAGTTCAATGAACCAAGATGCATATCCTTCCTTATTGGATCTCCTATAAAAGAAACTGCTTCTTCCTCGCTACAAAATCTACTAATTGACCTTGTTGTAAGTCTCCAATCTCTTTCTTCCTTAGTAAGGCCATTCCCATTAAAACCTCCAGTTCCTCCATTAGCCTCAAAAGAATCAAAAGGAAAAGGAGTATCAATTCCTCCAAAGAAAACCAAGGCTTCTAAAGAATCTAAGGGGTCGAATCTTATCAAGCCTTCTTCCAAGAGATCGAAAGGTAAAATTCTTTCTATTAGGAACCATTGCGATATAATATGTAAATATGAAAAAATTATAATATTAAATGGAACCCCTTTGAGAGTGCATAAAAAGCTTAAGGTAAAAGGAGATCAGGGCTTGTTGCTATAAAGGAAAAACACTCTAATAATTGTGCGAAAAATATATTTGAAAGCAGTTGCACTAGGCGTTCGAATAAGAGATAATTGTGTTCATTTTCCTCCATTTAGACCAATTCTTCAAAAAAAAAAAAAATTTGGATCTCTTTGGCACAACGGATCCAATTATTCCTCCTTAAAGAATTGATAGATGTGAGATTTGAATGAGGAATTTTCCTGCATTTTCATGAACTGATAAAAGGCTGAATTGGTGACAGTCAAAGGAGATCCAAGAATATTTTTGGGAGAAATAAGTGAGTTTCCTTATGTTTGTATTTGTATATTTCTTCTGATAATGATTTTCTAAACTTCTTCTTTCAGTCTTTTATAAGGGAAGTGGCTCAATCTCTAGTGTATTCACTTGTCTGATTTACTTAAAGGTGCACTTGCTTTCCCTGAAGAAGAACCAGAAGACACCAAGTCCCTAACCAAGAGAAGGAAGCATTTGAAGAAAGTTGATATTACCAATCCTCCCAGGAAAACTCATCATACAATCCTTTGTACCAAGACTCCAGGTACAACTTATGATCTTATGGAGAAGTTGGATTCTGCAGACCCGATAAAAGGATACTAGTACCGTTTAACCTTCTCATTATGAAGAAACGAATGCAACTAGTCCTTTGAAGAAAGTTTCACCAGAAGTAACTCATAAACCACTTTCTTTAGGGCACAATGTTATGATCCTCCACCAAATTCCACTGGGGTTCATCTTCCTAGCATTTCTTTCGTTATGGCGGATAATCTTACTCCAAAATTATCTTCTCCAATAGTTGGTGTAACAGAGATGGCTACTGTTGATTCTCCTGATGATCTGGATGCTCTGATGCAACAGTTATTGGGAGATGATCCCATTCCGTCATTTGAAGAGCCCCATCCAAAGAAATCTTTCTAGCATGTTGACCCTGTATTGTCTTTTGAGGATCTTTCCAAGGTGCTTTAACAAATTAAGGAAAAAGTAGATTCTTTTATTTCCTTAGTTTTCAATGAGATCATTCATCTAAGTCCTAGGCGCATTGTAGAAGGTACCATCCAACTTTTGTTAGAAGATTTTTTTCCAAAGAATCAGATCTATGCTAGATTTTTGCCACTAGTCTTGCTTCTGCCTTAGCAGCTTTAGGAGATTATGAGTGCATAGTCGAAGGAATTAATGATCTCGAAGCCCTCTTAGTAGAAGAATCCTCTATGGAAGTTAAGATAAAGAAAGTTTATCTAACTCTGCAAAATGAGAAAAAAAATCCCCCAAGAAAGAAATAACCGAAGCAGAGGAATGCGTTAAGGAGATTGATGCATAAATTCTCAAACTAGAGGCAAAGAGGGTAGAAAAGATAAAGTTGATTGAAGTAGAAAAGGTGAAGGAAGGAGAGCAACAGAAAAAGTAGAAGGCATTGATGGAGGAGGTGAGAATAACCACCACCAAAAAGCAATGGCTCAAGAAGGAGCTAAAGGGAGCAAAAAAAAAAAAAAAAAAAAGGAGTTAATTTCTTACTGTGATGAAATCCTCGAGGCTTGGAATTTTATAAAGGATTATCATCCTTCTGATATTTAAAAATTATTATTTTATGACCTAGGGCCACAAAACAATCTTTTAATTTCTATTTAATCTTAATACGATGTATGGGCCATAAAATAATTTATATTCATATTGGTGGATGGGCCAATAGTACTTTTATCATTTTGTTCTTGGCATATGGGCCAAGTTCTTTCTTACATATCCTGCTTTTCATGTTATGGCCATTCTTCTTTTTATGTTGTTTCTAACATTAATATTTTTGCAGTATAAATGGCTTGACCATGTTTTGGCCTTTATTACTTTGTTATTTCTTATTTATTCTCCCATGTAGCAGGAAAATATTTCTTTAAGTAGTAGCCATTAATGGGATTTTTCATAACTAACCCTTCTATTTCTTGCAGGACATATGCTCCTCCAGGAAGCAGTTGGTAAATTTTATATGGTCCTTCTCAACTGGGTGACCATTTTTCATATGTATGAACCTTCATTCTTATAGGAAGAATGGTCTTCCAGAATAATTCTCCTTCTTTGAAGGATTTTGTTTTTACTTTCTTATTATATGCTCTGGATACTCTCTACTTATTTGTTTTCATTATATTCAAAGATTTTAGCTGAGCTTCATCTAAATCTTCTAGTTCTAGCATCATTGCATCACTAAATTCGTTTAGACTTAATTTTTCTTGAAAAGCCACTATCACCAAAGGAATTACTATTTCCTTTGGTAAGATGGCATCATGTCCATATGTTAACGCATATGAGCTTGTTCCATTACTTGTTCTTTTTGATGTATTATATGGCCATGAAATTTGTGGAAGAATTTGATGCTAAGATCTAAGTTAATCCTTCATGGTGTTTCTCAAAAGATCCTTAAGGATTCTATTGGGGGATTATGCTTGCCCATTTTCTTGTGATAATATGGGGTAGAATATAAAATTTTAAAACCAAAATCCTCCGTAAATTTTTTCACATCTTGGCCTTTAAATATAGTCCTCATATCTATTGTAATAGATTCTGGTACTATATATAATAATTTTTTTTTAATGAATTGTATAATATGGCTTTGCTCTACTTCTCTCATGGGTTTAGTGTCTACCTATTTAGTGAAGTAATATGTAGCCATTATCACATAACTGTGTAGCTTGAAAGAAATAGGATTTGTCTTTCCTATGAAATCGATTACCCATCCTCTAAATGGCCAATGTTTAATTATAAGATGCAATTTTGCCACTAAAATCGTTGTAGTCTTAGCTTCTGTAATGATGGTGTGATAAATGATGAAGGGCAAATCAATGACCAGCGCCCTCAAGAACCAATCTATAATGTAGATGTTGTTTGTGGAAATATCAACCATGTGAGTACTGGGGAAAGGGCTATAAGTGAATACTCTGTTAAGGATCCAAATCTTTTCATAGTAGTCATTGGTCTTTAATCTAGTTCCCCTAGACATGCTTTTTCTTGTGAATCTTTCTACAATCCCTTCTTTGAATCCTCTTCCATATATTCAATAGGAAAATCAACAGGATTTTGAGGTTTGCTAATTTCTATTAGTCTTTCTAATTTGTTTGGATCCATAAAAATAGGGTTTCTAAACACATTAGATTTGAAGCTTCCCGTTCAAGGATTTTCATTGTAGATGTTTGCGTAAAACAACCTCACAACTTCATCATTGGCTTCACCCTTTAGTTGAAAGAAGCTTAACCAACCCATTTCAACTATTTCTTCTATAATCTCCATTATGATAAGGATTTCTTCTTCAACAAACCTTTCAATAGAAATGGATCTAGTGGGAAAGTACCTAGGTGATGAAGAATCTTCTCCATGCTTCCTTTTCCTTTTCTTGCTTGCTCCTTGACTTGGATCATCTTCTCTCATGGGGGTTTTTCCTCTGCTTGCCATTTCCTTTTAGATTTGGAACAAGAAGATCAAGAACCAAAAAAAGAAGATAATGGAAGCAAGAGATAGGGTTCTCTAGGGTTTAGAGGATACAAAAGCTAAAAAAGAGGAGCCATTTAGGGTTTAGAGACCTTTAAGGTCATCGGAAGGGTGATTTCCCCAAATCACCCTCCGCCAGATCGATCCCCTTTTATTTATTTATTTATTATTATTATTATTTTAAAAACAATGTTTTTTAGAGGAAAGAAATTAGACTCCTTATCCCTACTCTAAAAAATATTTTTGTGGGAGTGCACTTGAGTTTTAGGACACATTATATATTCTAATAGAGCTTCTCAAGTGTGCAAGCCTCTTCGCATCAAGGGGTTTGGTAAAAATGTTTGCAAGTTGGTTTTCGGTCTCAAAATATTCTAATGAGATGATTTTGTCCTCAACCAACTCCCTAATAAAATGATGGCTAATGTCTATATTCTTTGTTTTAGAGTGTTGGATTGGATTTTTGGAGATTTCTATCACACTTGTATTGTCTATGAATAAACTCATGATATTTTGTCTAAATCCATAATCCAATAACATTTGTTTCATCCACATAAGTTGTGTGTATCCACTTCCAATAATAATATACTCATCCTCAGCTGTAGATGGTGAGATTGAGTTTTGCATCTTGTTGTGCCAAGCAACCATGCAGTTTCCAATATAAAGTAACCTTTACAGTGCTCTTCCGGTCTTCCACATTCCCAGCCCAATCAAAATCAATGAATCCGGCTATTTCACTGTTGGTATCAAATGGATACCACATACAACTGTTAACTATCAGCCTAAGCATCCGTATTCGATTCGATTAAAGTGAATATGGATGCATCTACATCCAATTTGTTTAAATATTTGATTATAAACGAACCGAATACGGATGCATATACATCTGTCTCGATTAAATCCAACCGTCTAAATTAATACATTATATAATTATTTATAATGTATTATATATACATCTATAGCTTTTTGTAGCATGATAAAAAAGCATGGATAGTCTTTTAACATGGTTGTTTTGTCTTTTAACATGGGTTTTTTGTCTTTTTGTGATTTTGCTCATGCTGCAAAACGCTACAAAAAATTTGCTACAACTAATTATTGGCTAAAGGGCAAAGGGAATGAACGCTTGCCCCATTTTTTCACTCTTTTATTTTTCCCTCCTCTTTGCTCCACTCATTTCCTTTTCTCAATTCTTCCATTTCCCTTCTTCTCCCTGTCAGCCGCCGCTTCCTCTTCTCTCTACTTCTCCCTGCCCTTTCTAACTCATCTTCTCCAAGACACCTCCACTTCCGCTTCCCTCTTCCTCCTATGTGAGCTCAACGATTCTAGCTTGTTTGTTAGCGAGATCAACAATTTCGACCGAGGCTCACCTGCTGCTGATGGAAGAAGGTAGATCTGGCAAATAACACGCTTCTCTTTCTTATCTTATGCATTCATCACCAGTCACCTTTCTCCCTCTTTATTTCCACCCCATCTCTCTCTTTATGTATTTCAAACTTCTTTATTTTACTTATTCAAACTCTTTCCTTATTCTTCCTGATGTCTCTCCATCTATACATTGTAGGGTTCTTTTCTGCCAGCAATCCATCTGTACATTGTAGGGTTCTTCCAATGGCACATGTATTTTTCGTTTCTCTTCTCTCTTCTTCCTCTTCTTTTTAAGCCCCAACCAGATTTCTTAAGGATTGTTTCAAATGGTAACCAAGAGGTTGATCGGTGATGATTGAGTTTTTAATTTTTTTAATTTTTATAATTGTGTCAAATATCTGGATTTGTATCCGATATTCGACGGAATAAATGGAATTGAATGCGAACTTCATTTTCAAACATCCATCGAATATCAGATGCGAATTTGAATTACTCTATATTTTAATCAAATCGAATGCAGATGCATGCATATCCGCTTCGAATTTGCTTCGTTTATAGCCTTAATACCATGGACCATAGTCAATGGTGCTACGTATGTACCTAATAACCCTCTTAACTGCTTATAAGTGTGATTTTTTTTGGATTAGCTTGATATTTAGCACACGTTCCAATACTAAAAGAGATCTTTGGTCTACTTACAGTCAAGTAAAGAAAACTTCCTATCATCCTTCTATATAACTTGGTGTTAACACTAACCCCACTTGCATCCCTGGTGATTTTTTCACTTGTACTCATAGGTGTGTCAAATGGTATAGAATCACTAACTAAGACCAAACTTAGACACCAAATCTTTTACAAATATAAACTAATTCACAAGTATACCATCTTTAGTTTATCTAATTTGCAAGCCTTGGAAGAACCTAAGTTCTCCCTTCGTACTCATTTCAAATTTTGATTTCATTATTTCGGCAAAGTCATTGACTTTTCTTCACATGTAGCCCCAAAAATGACATCATTGACATGGATTTGTATAAGAGGTATGTGATTTTCCTTTTTCTTGATGAAGAGAGTTTTATCAACACTCCCCCTTGACAAAGGTGTGATCAAGAAGGAATTTTATTAGTTTTTCATACCAAGCTCTGGGAGCTTACTTTGGGAAAATCTGGATCAACAAACCCTTTAGGTTGTTCCACATAAACTTCTTGAAGCATACCATTTAATAAGACACTTTTCATACCCATTTGAAATAACTTGAATTTTAAATAACATGCTATGGCCAATAGAATTCTTATAGATTCCAATCTAGCAACTAGTACAAAAGTTTCTTTAAATCTATGCCTTCCATCCAAGTATAACCTTTTGCAACAAGTCTGGCCTTGTTCCTAACAACAGTTCCATACTCATCCATTTTGTTCTTGAAGATCCATGGTTCCTATAACATTTTTATCCGAATTTCTTTCCGTAAGAACCAAACATCATTCCTGTTGGACTAGTTGACTTCCTCTTGCATGGCAATGATCCAATCTAGATCAATAAGTGTTGTTTTTACCTTATTAGGCTCAATATTGGAGGTAAGATACACGTGACTAATAATATTCTCTATTTGTCTTGGGGATTTCCTAAGATGTCCTTTGTGGAATTTTCTTTAGTGATTCTATTTTCTTCAGGACGTTCCTCAACTTCTTCAGCATCATCCTCTGACTTGTTAGATGAGTCAAGAAGAGAGGTATCCTCCTTGGTTCCTTCAACTTGAAGTTCTTGTTGAGGTTCTTCCACTTCTCTTGGTTGGCCCTTAACATGGTCATCAATTACTACATTGATAGATTCCTTCATGCTAAGAGTCATTTTATTATAGACTCTATAGGCCCTACTTGTAGAGTAGCTAAGGAAAATAGTTTCGTCACTCTTGGGATTGAATTTTCCTAGATTTTTCATGTCTCGTAGAATGTAGCAAGTACTCCCAAATACTTTAAAGTATTTTATGTTGGGTTTCTTGTCATTCCACATTTCATATGCTAGTTTACAGGTGCAGGGTCTTAAATATACTTTGTTTATTCTATAGCAAGCAATGTTAACTACTTCTTCCCAAAACCTCTTAGGAAGATCCTAGTTAGTTAGCATGATACTTGCCATATCCTAAAGAGTCCGGTTCTTCCTTTTAGGCTGAGTTTGGTAACTCTCTCGAATTTCATCTCCCAATTCCTGATTCTTGATTCCACCAAGAATGCATTCTTTGG
>JAOXJP010229708.1:0-10904 GCA_025762735.1 Platanus orientalis | reverse complement strand
CCTTTTGGTCCCACATCCTTAGACCAAAATCCAACAAAGTTTTTAACACTGGCACGTCTCTACTGACAAGAATCCAATTATAAAATATTACCAAAACAAGTGAATTCCTGGTTGAAAACCCACGTCTCTCTTTCTGTCCAAAGTTGAAAGGCAGCAGCAAGCAGCGGTAAAGATAGGAATGAAGCCACGACTGTTTTGTGAATGTGGAGACTTTTTTAAGAGAGAGAAGAAGAGAAAGCGAGGGCAACAAAAACTAATTTATTATTCTATTCTCCCATGCTTTGTTCGAGCAGTAATGGCTCTTGCCGCTCTCGGTTCCCACCACCTCTCTTTGAATCTCTCCTTCTTCCTTTCCTTTTTATTCTCTCTTCCCCTGCCATTGTTGTGGCTGACCCTCCTGTCGCAGAACCCATAAATGGGTTACCACTTTTCTTGCAAAGCTGAGTCTTCAATCATCGCCTGCGATCCCTACAACTGGGACAGAAAGAAGAACAAGAAGAAGAAGAAGAGTAACCAGACCAAGAGAATCCGCCACTTCTCCTACGCCGATTTGGAGTCCGCCACTGGTGGTTTCTCTCCGGCGAGCTTTCTCGGCAAAGGCAGCCATGGGACAGTCTACAAAGCTGCTCTCGACGACGGAAACCTCATCGTCGCGGTTAAAAAGACGACGACGACGACAACCACAACCTCGTCTGGAGCTTCGCTCAACACTCCGGCGGACAACGAGATCGAAATCCTTTCGAGAATCCGAAGCCATCGGCTTGTGAATCTGTTGGGGTATAGCCTCGATTCTAAGGAGAAGAAGCTAATCGTCGTTGAGTTCATGGCGAACGGGTCTCTTTACGATCTTCTGCATTCGAACCCACGACCTCCTGGTTGGGGGAAGCGAGTCAGGTTCGCTTTACAGACGGCGAAAGCGGTGGAATGTCTGCATTCGTCGAATCCGCCGGTGATCCATAGAGATATCAAGTCGTCGAACGTGCTCCTTGACGGGAATTGGAATGCTAGGTTGGGCGATTTCGGGCTCGCGCTGAGGGGAAATGTGGAGGATGTACGGATACGATGCACGCCGCCGGCGGGGACTTTAGGTTACCTCGATCCCGGCTACATTGCTCCGGAGAATCTCAGTACCAAAAGCGACGTCTTCAGTTTTGGGATTCTGTTGATGGAAATTATCAGTGGCCGGGATGCCATTGATATGAATTACAGCCCGCCGTCTGTGGTCGATTGGGCGCTACCCCTTATCAAGCAAGGGGATTTTTCCCCAATTTACGATCCCCGGATTGGGCCGCCGGAGGACCCGTCGGTGATGCGATATCTGGCGGTGTTGGCGGCTCGGTGTGTTCGGTCGAGGGCGGAGAAGAGGCCGGCCATGGCGGAGGTGGTGGAATGCCTTAGATTTGTTAGCGAAAGACTGAGCTCGCCGATTTGGAACAATATCAGGAGGAGAATGACTAAACCGTCGCCGGTGATAGGACGGCAAGTGTTTGATACTGGGGAAGAGGTTGTCAAGAGCTCCAAACATGGTAGAACATCTTCACTGAAAATCAAGAAAGTGTCCAGTGTTCAGTCGGGTATGGATTTTGGAATTGAACTGACTAGTACAGTCCGGAAGGGTTATGTCCGGTCCAAATCAATTGGTTCTGCTAATGAGATAAAATTGGGGGTTGATGCTAATTTGATTGCGAACCAGCTTGTGAGGCGGAAATCGGGTTTGGCTGTAAGAATGCCTTCTGTGAGATTGAACAAATCGAAGTCTATGGGTGTATTGCAGTCCACACGCCTGGTACATGAGAGCGAAAGAAAATTCATGATTCAGGTGGTTAGATGAGTCCAATTCGTGATAATTGTGGATAAATTTCCTGAGAAGAAGGTTTCATTCAAAATACACAGTTAAAGAAATCCATTGAAGAATGGAGTTGCACTTGTATTTTTTTTTTTTTTATTGGTGGAAACTGGAAAATTCATTAGGTAATTTTAGTTCCCCCACATCAGCTATGCGTAACATTAATCCTTCTGTATGTCCTTTATTTCCAAATGAGTGAATTTTATCTCTGTTTTGTTGTTATTATCATTCGCCATTGTTTACTAGATTTGTGTTTAGAAATTTTATTTCATCTGGTAAGATTTTGGTTGGGATTTGGGGAATTTAAGCACTATTCTATATCTATTTAGATCTATTTGATGGGAAAGATTTATGCGCCATATTTAGTTGATCATAGAACTTTCTTGATCACATATCGGTCGTAATCCATGCAACTGTGTTACATGGGATGGCCACTATAAGGAATGACTAGTTTACTTTTTTATGTTCCTTAAAAGTGTAGCAAAGATTGATCTTGATCCTAATATTGTATCACTTTTTTTACAGTTCTTTATGAATTTGATCAGAAACTCTTATTAAAGACGACATCTCTAACATTTTGTCCCTTTTCAAATATTGCTAAGAACAGTTTGGTAACTTTGCAGTAAATATCTATGAGTTTGATAATGTTGAGATAGAGGGAGATTGATGAAAGGGAATGCATACCATCAAGGGATGCTGAGGGTGGGGTATGTGCCATGGTAGTATGGTGTGCATCATACAATTCTCAGTCTAATTTCTTTGCGAGACCATTACTCCATGTAAGACTTACAATCAAGTCCTCCCTACTGTGTAAGATTCAATTGCTTTTTTTAAATACTTCAGCGCATCTTGTTTATCTAACATAATTATCTTCTTACATGATCTAGTGATTTCTAGATTGGGAGCCATACAAATTGATCGCATATTTGGCATATTGATATGTTGTTATATCTGTCTGTTTTCATGTTACCCATTTGTTTACTATTGGTCTTAATTATGTGAACATTAGATGGCCTACAATCGCGTGGTTCTTGTTTATGGCAGAGATTTTGTTATAGAAGACTGGCGGTGAAGTAGCATCTTTCTTCAAGTTCTGTTCACCCCCTTATTTGCAGATGGTACAAGGAAAAAGGAGGTATGTGCGTATACCCTATTACATGGAATTCATATGATAGGATTGTCAGAACTCCCTTGCAAATAAAATTATGTAAAAATTTATAGACATGGGAACACCTTCTCATATTCCAGTAATGTGAAAAGCAAGAGAGATTCCTAGCACATACTGGTATTGCAAGGAGTTCATGGTCAAATCTACAACTGGATGCTTGTTTGATATTGAGAGTTACGAATTTATAAACAAGCTTCTTCCAGACATAATGAATCTTTTATTCTTAGTCAGCTCATTAGAAAATGGTATCTGGCAACTATATTGCATTAATTTATCATAATAAAAAGGAATATGGGAGGTCAATTGTATGCTCTTATTCTTGAGAAGAATTTGAAAATTATATTGTGCAAATCACATAGCAATTATGACATTCTCTTTCTCATTGTGTTTTATAGACTTCAAGTCCAAAGGAGGCATCCACAATATGGAAACCACAAATTCTTCATAATGTGGATTCTGCTCACGATTCTCCCTGAGTCATCCTCTGCAACTTTCACAAGGGTCCATGACATGCCAGTACTTGACTACAAAAACGCTTGAATAATGTCATATTTCGAAGAGAAAGAAGATGGCATTTGGAAACAGCAATGATCATTGTTAAATAACTAGTAATTTAATGTATCATTTTAGTAATACTTCAAAGGACCTGGAATCTTACATCAATCGTCTTGTCCTTATAATTTTAGAAACAAATAGCATGATTCTTTCTTAAAGAAATGAACAGGACTAAGCAATGGTAGAGCTTAAGTTGTGATGATAATGGATTCTTGGTAAGATTTGGAGGTTTCAACATTGGAGGGAATGTAGGTCAGAACCCCTGATGTTTCTTCCATAGATCATCTGCCATTAGCTTGGTTGTATATGACTACTCTCGTTTTACAGATTACTTTAATGGCTGCTTATACCTAGCCGGGCTGCTTCTTTGTGGAGGCTTTAAGAGAATTTTAAAAGTTGACAGGCCTACTCTTTTAGAGGGACGTTATCTATATATCATTGCTTGCCTCAATTCTGAAGGGAAGAAGCATTGGTAAACTTAACAATATGTCAAGATCTGTCCTGGCATATAATGAAAGCTTCATTTGCTTTATGAAGGTAGAGCGCTATTAAGGAACATAAATTTTTATATGGGAACTTGGTCTGTTTTGGATCAGTAAAGATGACTTAAACAATAAAGTAAGATAGGTTGATGGATAACCATCCAGATTCAGAGTTTCTAATCTCTTGATTACAAGCATGGGGGTGCATCTGATAATTATAAATGGGTTGCACAATGAGTATCTGGCAAATTCAAAGTCTAGTGAAGGAGGCTGTTCGAAAGTTTGGTTCACCAATTGAGATGATTATGTCACCAGGCATAGGCATGCAGTTGTGTTACCACACCATGCCAAAACCCAGTGATTTCCTGGAGGCCCTGGCAAGGAATGGGGGCATTTCAACACATCCTGGGATGCAGGAGATGGCATGAATAAGCATTTACCTGCGGCCTGCTTTTGGCAAATATTTCTTCTTACCAATAGGATAGCCAATAAATCAAATAAGAGAAGTTGATGCTGGACCAGGACTTGCTGCTTTGACATCGGGTCTACTGAACTACAAGGAATAGTGGTGGGCTGAATGATAGGGTTCTGGTTTAATGAAATAAATTAGTGTTTATGGGGGTTTTAAGGCAAAGACTGGGAAATCCAGAAATAAGAATTCTAATAGATGAAATGCAAAGAAAGGGTAGCCACAAGGTAGGGGAAAGGCTTTGGGATGGTTCCATGATTGGAATAATGAAAGAATACTGGAGTCGAGATAACTTCAGTAATAACGAAATAATTATTCAGTAAAATTGATAGAAGAAGATAGAAGATCAAGAGAAGAACAAAAAGGAAGAAGAAAAAAGTGTAATGATTGATCATATTCTGATATTCATAATGTGTATTAATATGGCTTTAAAAACTACAATGATTGATTGTAGTGCCTTATGCCATTCATTTCAAATTTAGTTTTGCTGGTGGTTCTGTATAACTGATCTTTGTATGGTGGTATTTGTTGATGTTGTGGAAGCTAAAATTGGCCGTACTTGATATAAGATATTCCTTGTTCACTTAACAAGTAAAAATTTATGCTTCAATTATCCAGATTTGGTGCACTTCTATCATGTATAACACTAATACTTGATAAGTTATGTATATTTGGCTCATGAACCGCTTGTGAGGTCATGAAAAGTTATTGTTTCTCCTCACTCTATTTCTTTATGAGCAAAGATCTGCTGTGGCAAATTTTTCTATGGCATGTTGTAGCATGAACAAAAAGCATTTTTTTAACATGGGTTTTGTCTTTTTGTGGTTTTTTTGTTCATGCTAAAAAAGGCCATAGCGGGTCACAGAGGTTTTCTTATTATTATTCTATGTTGCATAGATATACTGGTAGTACAGAGTATCATAATCTGCCTGAGTACAGAGTGTCTGTCTGGTTCAGCAAATTATATTAGTGGACTCACCAGTAATTAGAATGTAGCCGGAAATTACTGTCATACAAAAAGCATTGAATTGGATTAAACAATGGGGTCATCTAATGGATTTTATCATTTATTGACCGATAAAGGCATATGCTGTAACAGTTCTGTCACCTAGTAACAATGTTATAATATCCAACAAAGAAACAAAAGAAAAAGAAATCCAGAAATGCCGCACAAGAATATGTAGTCTGTTCGAATCTGGCACATCTTTAACATAGATGCTTCATCCTTATAGAATGCAACTTAGTTATCATTCATGTGACAATGGCTTTCTTTTGGTTATAAAGAAAGTTTTAATCTTCAAACTGGAGATATTATAGTATCTCAACATGTAACATGTTATGAACGGGTCGCTTGACAACGGTAAGGGGTGGAAATTTCCTGTCTTAAGCCTTTTCTACCCCCAAAAGCATGGGAAGAGTCTACCCAATTGAACCAGGGGCTGTTCAGTTTCAGGCTTAGCTAATCCTGGATCAGAGCCATAGGTAATTTGGCTTGCAGGAATTATGGAGGGAAACATCTGCTAAGCAGTCGGATTATGAGGGATATATGGCACTTTGAAAGCCTGCCGGTCCTCCTAGAGTAACCAATCTTACCTGCCAGACCTCTTAAAGTTGCAGCCCTTTCAGTTTCAGTTGTTGGCATTCACTATCATGAGGCACAATCTGATTCTTCCTTGAAGCTGGTGAGATCCACAACCCCAGCTCCTATGCACCCTTGTCAGTAGCAATCAGCACCAAGCTTCTTGAGCAATGCTACGCCATCACCCTCTGTACGCTACCACTTGGCCGAGTATTGCAAACACATGAGACATGGTCCACTGTGATTTTTCCCCCACACCAATTCGTGGGTCTCTGTGGACATCCGAGCAGCACAAGGCCAGCCATACTTGAAAGCCATTCTTAAGTTATATGCAAGCGTTTTGACTCCCAAAGCCAGCCCAACTAGGGCTGTAAAAGGAGTGGATTCGGATCGGACATATGCACATCTGGTTTCCGATCCGATTAAATTTGTGTGCATTCGATATCCGATCGGATATCCGTCGGATGTTTAACAAATGAATTCGAATTTGATTACATAATCGGATTTTAATCGGATCGGATGTGTATGCATCCGATTTCGGTTCGTTTAATAATCGAATATTTAATAATTGGATCAGTTTTTAAACGGAATCGGATACATGAGCATCCGAATTTGCTTTAATCGAAACAGATTCGGATTGGATTCATATGGTTAACCAGATAATTGACAGCCCTAAGCCCAACGCCTCCTTGAGCAAAACCAACAATTTGGGGAACACTTTCATGCCTTTAAAGCTGGAATGACCCACCTACCACCCAAGCAGGTTCAAAAAAACTGTCATAAATGGTACCCTGAATGCTGGAATCCCACTAGACATAACTTGGTTTAGCACTTTGGCCTGGAAGAGACACCCACAATAGGGGAGGCAAATGAACCACCCCCAAACATATTCCTTGTCTCCCTCTACTGGCTTGCATGTCAATCTTGCTTAATTCGACGTCCAAGCCAAGGCAAGGTTCACTCCCGTGTCCTTGAAGGTTAAATTTATGCACATTATACAGCAATGCTCCCCACCTTAGTTTATGGTACCTTTGTATCTTGGGGGTCTACCTTGCTGTGGAGTGTTACTGTACGCCGGCTAGATCGATACTGTGTTCACCTTATACGGTGCTTGGAGTCTTGGACTGAACCAAACAACCCCAGCCCAAAAATAGAAAAGAAAGAAAATAGTTTTAAAAAAAGGACTCAAGCATTGGATACACTTTATAGAGTGGGACCGGCATAACTGGCGAGAGATGCAACCAATATCGTATATGTAAGATCCCACATTGTTTAGATCGAGAGAGATCCTAAACTTATATGTAAGCTCCCCTCAACTTGGTTTGATGTGTTTTTTTGGAGAG
Organism: Platanus orientalis; assembly: GCA_025762735.1. Classification (NCBI taxonomy): domain Eukaryota; kingdom Viridiplantae; phylum Streptophyta; class Magnoliopsida; order Proteales; family Platanaceae; genus Platanus; species Platanus orientalis. The sequence goes on along the minus strand of JAOXJP010229708.1, from coordinate 3,462 downwards.
TGACCCCTTATATGGGACACCCGAAGAACAAAATTGAGGTGGGAGAGTGGCCCTATAGTTGAGACTTGGGACTTTCATAACCAGATAATATCAAGTCAAGATTAGGCTAGACCATTACAATTGGTATCAGAACCGGATCAATTTTGTAGTGTGTACACAGAGACGTGTGGGCCTATAAAGGGGTGAACTGTAAGATCCTACCACTTAACTCAGGAGGGATCTTGAGCTTATATGTAAACTCCCTTCAACTTAGCCTGATGTGTTTTCATCAAGAGAGTGATCTCATGTATAGGATGCCCAAAGAACAAAACCAGAGTGTGAGAGTGGCCCCATGATTGGGACGCCCATAACCAGTCAATATCAAGCCAAGATTGGACTGGACCGGGCCATTACAGCAGAATGTTGTCAAGGGGATTCAACCCCTGCCCTCTCCTAAGAGGGTCATGCCGCAGCCACCCACGCTGAGGGAATTGGCTGGAGATCTCGTTGTCAGAAATGGTTGAATGCTGGGTCCAACTCCAACCCAGCACGTGTTCCACATGTGTGCACCATCTTTTTAGGTTGTAAGAGGGGACCCAGGGAAAGGGAGAAGGTGCCCTTCCAACCAACTTTGTCTTTTTTTTCTTTTTTTCTTTTTTTTTTTATATAACCAACTAACTTTGTCTAGGGAAGGGTAACTGCCACCCATAGACACACATCTCTGAACCCTATATTGATTGTGCTTTAAGGGCAACCCAAAAACTCTATTCCTTCCACGTAAAGTAGAATTTGCTTTGAGTTTCTCCTCTCGGGTTCAAATACGTCCCATTTATCACGAAGAGAGATTTGGCGCCTAAATTTGAATACCCCTACTAAAACAACGTCTCTAACTGTCACTTTCCTCTAAAACATCCAATTTAACGTCTTCATCATTCTACTTGTAGAATAGACCCCCACACCAACAGTCCAAATCAATATACTATGCTTAAACAAGTAAATGAATCAACACAAATGTGCAATTTATGAATGAACTTGTGACATGGAGCAGCAAGGGAACTACACTAAAGTGGATTTACTAGGTCTGTCGATTTGATTCTAGCCTGTTTCATTTCTTGGTTTCTTTTCACAATGCTTTAATGAGGAATTACAGAATCCTTTTGTGGGTTTTGCAGATCTATCCGCTTCAAAATCAGATGAATCTCCGGTTCAAATTCATAGAAAAAATAAGTGGCTAGATGGAACTGTGAAGCATCTATTCTCTTCCTCTTCTTTAGTTATTCTTATGTTTTCAGGTGGTAAGCTATACTTTTCTTTGTACTAATGTTATAAATGTGAATCAGATTAATGTTAATGAAGGCCACTTGGGTGCTAAAGTCCCAGACAAGTGCAACTCTGGAGCAGTTCCCATGTCTAACGAGGAATTGAAGATCCGTGCAGAACTAGAGGTCGACATAGAAAGGAATTTGGAAGAAGAGATTAAAGATGGTATATGCCATCTTGCTCTCCGACTGCACCGGCTTTATCAACATCAACACCAGAAGGAAAGGAATGCTAGAGAATCATCAAGTGGTACCAAAAGTCCATCAGGGTTGAAGAGCACAACATTTTCAGAGGTGAATATAAACATTAGGATGGAAGGAAGTTCTAAAATTGAAATAAACGAGATCAAGAAACTAAATTGTGAGAAGGGTCGGCCTCGGACTTCGAATTTAGATGATAAGCAAGGAAAGATGTCTCCTGGTACCAAGAAATTCGACTGGGCAAGGTCTCTGAGATCGGGGACAAGTCCTCTTGTTACCAATAAGAAACATGAGGCAGCCCATGCTCGTGTATTGATCAGGAATGATCGTAATGTTTATCCAAACATTAAACATGATGAGAAGGAGGAGAGGAGAAATCTTACTTCTGCATTTGGGCAGCGTAAAGGAAATGTTCAGGTTGGGAACAAGAAGTTGCTTGAATTGGGATGGAAATGTTGAGAAGGTTTCCTGCTGTTAAAAAATATAAATACTATAATAATCGGCTTTTATAGGCCTATGAGTGATTAATGAAGCTTCATGTTTTACTTCAATAATAGTGAAGGATTGCCTTGTGAACATGAAAGATATTCAAGAAATAAAGAAGTGGAATAAGCTTTGAGTTGTGTTTGCTTATTTGTTCATTGTTTTCGTGGGATAATTACATGTGTTAAAATTTCATGATATTTGGATAGATGTGTCTTTTTGGAATAACAAAATACAAAAATTATCATTCTAACATGATCCTTCCCAACTAATAAGCACTTAATATTTGTATTTATCAAACGATATATGATGTTTAGTGAGTGTTTATGGACTTAAAAGCACTCGTTCAAAGGCACTAACTATATTTAAACAATACAAAATGCAACCTTCATGGAACTAGCTGTATGAATGACCAAATTAAGATTATTACCTAAATTTTTATTTTTTTTGGCTTCGTTTTGTTTAAGCTTGCACAAGATTTTCTTGATTTGGTTGCTTTGAGGTTTATTTTTTCTTTGTTTACTACTAAAGAAGTGTGCTAAGTAAACAATAGAGATAAAAAAATCGTCCTTGATTGGTGTTGCTTTTTGACTAATTAGTATCTTATCAACGCACCAATGGGCAACATTGATCGACTCTTCGGCTGAAAATCAATTACCAAGAAGTAGTGTACTACCTATTGAATCATAATTTTTTTTAAGTATAAAATGGTGTAGAGGTTGAGTACCTTGTCTTTACCAAACTGTGCATAAAGAGACATTTAGTTGGGACCAAGCTTAGCTGAATTCTGAGGATAGATTTTCCAAAATTGTCTTGCCTGAGAAACAATCCAATTATCTTAAGGAAGTATTTGATTCCTCTAGAAGATTAGAAGCAAGTTGGTTGACATAAAATTAATATTTATTTTCAGGCCATGTTACTTAGAAGGAAACGATATTTTATTATATAGATTCTCAATTCTCGTACTATAATTATATACATTATTCTTATTAACTGGACATCAAACTTGAGATACGTTTTGATTTTTGAAAACATGCGTAAGGTTTCTACACAATTTGGTCTTTTCAAATAGTGTAACCCTCAACTAGAGGACGTGACTCTTCCCTCTGCCATGTATAGCTATGTATCTTACCATGTAGGTGGGTAAGAGAATAAAATCTTTTTAAATTTGAAAAATAGGATTTAGAAAGATTATCCTAACTATTAGTTTTTATTTCTTTTAAGATATTTTCTATTTATCTTTTAAGGTAGTTTCTTGGTTACCAAGAATTGTTTTCTATATAAGGGTTTACTCCCCAAAGAACTGAATAGAGTTGAGTTGAGTTATTATTTTTCTTCAAAGTTGGGTTTTGTGTTGAGGTTGTGACGCAGCGGAATAGCAAGGAGAAGAATATGTTGTCTCTTTTGTTTGGGAAAAACCCTAAACTTCACCAAGGAAGAGAAACTCGTACTAAAACTTTTATTAATGAAAAACTGAATT
>JAOXJP010229707.1:0-10904 GCA_025762735.1 Platanus orientalis | reverse complement strand
GGAGTCCCAACCCTGAATAGCCTTCTTCCCTTCCATATCCACTACTTTCTCCTTCAAGATCAGACTTGCAGCACCTTCTAATCCTATTCTCTGATTGTTTTCTTAAAGAAATCCCTCTTCTACCAATTACAAACCCTGCAACATCCCTGGACTTTATTCCCTTGAAATTTCAGACCTGAAATCAAAGCTTGCACCTTGCAAGACCCCTTGCGGCAGCACCAGAGTGAGGTTCCTTTGGTGTTTATTGGATCAAAGATTTAAATCTTTGATGTGGACATCCAAGCTAAAGTGGGATCCACGTGACATGTGGGTGGGACCCACACGTGTGATCCTTGTGGCAGCCAAGGGGGAGACATATGGAGTATCTTGGAGCTTATTTAATTAGTCTTTTATATTAGGATTATCTTTAGCCGTATCTTTTATTTATGTGTTGAGTTTATTCTAAAGTATTTATGTAATTAGGAGTCTTTAAATCAAAGTTGTAATCCCGTTTTTTGTTTTTAAGCCATATTTTCGAAGGTCAAAACTTACCCATTTGGGGTGATTTTGGTGTCATTTGAAAGGTTATTCAGTTACCTTTCAATGGTCTTGTTATTTTGCAGGCAAGGAGAATGGATGTTGTGTGGGGAGAAACTTCTGGTGTAAAAGGTCAATTATGGCTGCTATGCCCCATACTTTTCATTTTGCAGGTGATCCAATCTATACGTTTTAACAGTTGGCTTCTTTTAACGTTTACATAGATGTTTCATAACTTTCATTCACTACACCTAACCTGCTTCTGTAAGGATTAGTATGTTGAGTATGAAACAAAACAGCTGCTAGTGTCATTCCCAGTTCCTTGGCAGTCATTTAAATGAACCAGTTAAAGTTCATTTGTTGGTGCTTCTGTTCTTGATTCTAGGGCTTCGAAGCATACGTTGGATTATTGCTACTTAGGATTGCACTGGTTGGTGTTGTTTCCGAGTGGCAGGCAAGAAGTCATTTGTGAATTAGTTCAAATATAGTTATCTGGCATGGCTGCATTACTTCTCAAAGAGTATTTAGTTTATACAAACCATGCTTTTGGCAGGTAGTTGTTTGTGGGATCCTTCTGGTCTTGATGGCAGTTGGAAACTTTGCAAACACTGTTCAGACGCTTATGGCAAAGTCAAGGTTTAAAGCAAAAATGAAGAGAACTAAGAGCAAGCAAGAATTCAATCAAGCTAAGAAATTGATATAAGGAAGATCATCATGGAAACCTTGAAGCTAGAAATGATCACTAGTTATTTCTGGAGCTTCAAACTTGGGTCTCTGTTGGATGATTTCAGGGTTTCCTACCAGGTCTGTTATTCTATTGAGCATGAGGAGATAATTTCTTTGGCTTGCTACCTTCACACTTGGTTTGACAGGCTTTTTGCAGATTAAAAATACCCGAGGCACGAGTCCTTAAAGCTAAAAGTAATGCCAACCGGTTTTGGAGTTGTATGTGTTGGCTGTAATTGCAATCTTTGGATAGACAGTAGTGTTTTTAATATAAATCCTTTATAGTCTGTTAGGCAGCCACCTGTAATGTAATAATTTCATTTGTTTCTCAAGGCATTTGTAGCCATGAGGTGATGGTTTGTAATCATTTAATTCAAATTTATACTGAAGTTGTTAACTACAATTAGAAATGAAGTCATCTTAGGTTTTTCTATAAAATGAAATGACTAATGTTATCAAGCACAAATCGGTACAAATCTGAATGAGTTCATTATAAATCATTCCATTGTGGTTACAAAAGCCTTGGAAAAGTCAAATGAAATGATTACATTACAGGTGGCTACCAAACGCAGCATAATTAGTTTTTTCTATTTTTTTTCTTCTCTTTTTTGTTTTGGCAGTCAAGTAGCATCCTCATTCATAACACAGAATGTTACTGCGTGGAAGTTACAACCATTAGATCTTCGAATAGAAATGCTTTGTTAGTATGGAATAATACCCATTATCTATCGGTGGTGATGGCCAAATCTATAAATCTATCAATGCCATACCAGTAGGATTGCAACCCAGTGGGCCGGGTCAGTTTTAGAGCCAGTCGAATGCAATTCTATGAATTGAAAAGTCAACCCATATCCCATCCTAACCTGTGTCCACTCTATACTCTAATGATGCTGAAAATTCATAGATTCCCACTAATTACTTGGCCCAAGTAAATAAGATGACATTTATAATCTCAGACCAATAAAACTCTAAAGAATCAAATTAGCAACTCCTGAAATGAATTAAGGTGTAACGGAATAATAACTTCTAGATTATACACCTAGGGATGCAAACGAGCCAGATTTGATGCGGATTTTAGCATATCTGAATTTGACTCATTTATAATCGGATACTTTTTAAATGAACGGATATGTAATTGAATCCGATACATATAGGTTCATATTCATATCCATTAAGTTAGTTGAATATCGGATACAAATACAGATATATCTGATTAAACAAAATCATTAAGTTAGGCTAACATTTGTTTCCATTAGATTATGATTAATGTTAAAAGTAATGCAATATAACCTCCAATAGTATCTATAAAGTAAATAACTTACAGTATTATAATATGACTTAATTTAAATCAGTCATTACACACACACACACACACACACGAGTACGGATATTTAGTCAAAATAGATGTAGACCCAATATCAGATAATAATCGGATATTTGCATACCTATATACACCCAATCAATAGAGGTTCAAATAGTAAAACCTGGTTTTCTACTGTTAAAAATAGCATTCAGACTTGCAGAGTTTACAATGAAGAGTAGAAGTTACTCCAATAAATCAATACGCAGGATAAGAAAACACATCAAGTCATTCAGTGACTTAACATCTTATAAGCGAAGATTTACAGGGGGAAACTTAGCAGTAATAAACATTATTAGAAAACGATTTCTTTCCAAAAAAAAAAAAAAAACAACAGATCAATTACCAAAAACCAAAACTGCTAATTAAGATTATTGAAATCTGAATTTAAGGACAACGCAATAGAATGTAAACCTATACGTTTTCTCTTATATGGAGGCATGTAGAGATGTTCAATTGGTGGGTTGTGGGGCTACCCGATTGGCTACTGTGGGAGAGCAGATACAAACATATCCATATTTGTATTCGTATTCACATCTCTGTGGATATTGTATTGAATCATATTCGCATTCTTATTAATCGAATATTGTATACGAATTCAGATCTCTGTGGATATTTATAAATAAGATACGTATTCATATTCTTTACTTAACCGAATATCTGATACGAATCCAGATATCCTATTACCCTTCCTATCAGAAAATTAAGGTTTTGAGTGGTGACACAAGTATTTTGGGGCTAAAAACATAGGGTGAGGGAGAGAAGTTGAGAGGGATGAGACTGCTAGTAACAACAATAAGAAGAATAGAGACTAGGGCACCCTAAAAAAGATGTTGGAGATTTCTGTTTCACTAATTCAATAATAGAGATGAAGATTAGGGCTGTAAACAAATTGAAAACAACTCGAATTGAGGTAACTCACTTAAATTGGACAAACAACAACACACATATTCATAACTCACTTATTTTAGACAAGTATTAAAATCAAGTTGGGTGAACGGACAAAGAATTTAAATAAATTAAATAATCCTATTCACCCCTTTCCTCTAGGATTACTTGATATCAAACTTAGAATTTCACAAATAAAGTCCTCTATGTCTTATACCTCTATAAAATTGACAATACAAAGAAAAAACATAAATGACACTACTAAAGATTTTAATAGCAAACTAAGGACTCCATGTGATGTGATAATGGTGTCCCCCATGACTGTCCACATGTGGACCCCACCATGGCATATTTCGGATCCATTTGATTTTCCATGTCCACATCATATCATAAAGATCCCTTGGTAGAATCGGTATTCAACTTTTTGATTGAGTCTATGGTTTTAAAGGTGATTGAGTTGGTCAACAACAAATGCCTTGAAGTTGGGTATTTCGTGCTATCAAGATTGTTGTTATAACACCCCACACACGTTCACAGGTATCTTGCACACGTGTCACATTTATATTGTACACGCCCAATGCATAAATTTTGTATACACTTAGAACAATTTAAATGGACATATACTGATTTGTAAATTTGTATAATTTTAAAAATACACCAATAAAAATATAAGATGAATTAATGAGAAAAATTTATGGCAGTAGAAAGTTCTTGAAGTATAGAGTCTAATAAAATAAACGGCAAGTGAATTAGACCCCAAACGAAGAAGATATTGCCATTTTAGTGAGAATGGGTCAACAATGTCTCACGAAAGATGAATACTATTCTCGCGAAGGATGAATAGTGTTTCGTGATGAATAGTGCCTTCATGAAGAACATCGTTTTCGCTATAGTGTCTCGTGAAGAATAGTGTTTTTGTTACAATGTCTCACGAAGAACAGTGTTTTTGCTACAGTGTTTTCCGAAGAACAATGTTTTCGCGATGAATAGTGTTTTCGCAAAAAAATAAAAATAGATTAAATCGTGTGAGACTCTCCTTGAGCCCATAAATTAGATATGTTTCTATTTAAAGAGACTTAGAAACCCTAGATAAAATAGGAAAAGAGAAGAGAAGAAAATGCTATGTTTTGATATAGATTTGAGACTTTTCTTAAAAGCGAAACTTTAAGAATGTTTTGCATACAAAGAAGTAAGAGAACATTAAACCATTATTTTGTTTTGAATTCCTAGGTTCTTAGATCTCTACAACTTCATTTTTGAAGAAATTAAAAATCGTTTTGGTCCGATTCTAAATAGTTCTTCATTGGTTTTGGTTTTGTCTAAAACTCTAAAACAAGGTTTTGAAATAGATAAAATAGTTTTATAAAAATATGACATAAAAGCAATTTTTCTTCAATTCTACAAGATTTTAATGAGTTGAATAATTCATTTTGTATTATTAATAAACATATAATTATGTTTTCAATAGAAAAAATCAAGAGTTTTAAAAAAGAGTTTATTCCTAAAATTATAGAAGTCATTCTATTAATTGTTTTTATTCTTCTAGTTATTTTTAGAGGCATTTATTTATTGATTTGTAAGAAAACCTATAGTTTTGATTTTTCATTCTATTTTTATATAGATCCATAGTGTTCTTGAATCCTATTTTTGTAAAAGAGAAATGTTGATTTCACATCCTACTGTTCATAAATTCTCAAGAGTATTGTTTTGGATAGATTTGTATTGTTTTACAAAATATGTTCCATAGATTGTATTTAGGAGGATCAAACATATTCTTATATGCTATTTTGATTTAGTTAATGTATAAAACTGTTATATATTATCCATGTGCTTTATATGTTTTGATTGAAACTATAATAGAATGATACATACTATTAGAAAACCACCTTGCCCATCAAGGGGAATGATTGATGGAATCCTTCTCATCTGGATATAATCAGTGCGAACTGTTATGGATCCCTATTGCTTGCTACATAGGAGGTAATGATAATCCTTCTTATTCGGGTATAATCAGTGCGAACTAGACCCTTTTCACTGGGTACAAACTGTTATATGTTTTGGCTTGATAACATATTTATGTTTTGTTATATATTACATTGGCTATGATATGAAACATGATCTGATCCATTTCATTCTGTAAATGTAAAGATATATATTATCACTGATTTCTGTTCTACACATGAAATTATAATTTTTATTAAATGTTTAGTAATATATAAGATTGATTTATGAACAGTTATGCATATTGAATTGTAAATAGAAAAATATTTGTTTAGTTTTGAAAATCGTGTTATGACTTGATCCATTGTTTTCATAATTTATTGTTTTCTTGCTAAGTATGTTAAACTTACTGCAATCTGACACCATGGATGATGAGGAGATTGCGGAGTAGCGGTTTCAGATAGAGAGAGTTAGTGATCAGACATATATTTATTTCAGTTTTTATTAGTTAGAGACTTTATTTATTTCAGTTCAAGTATTGCAATTTAAATTCTAAGGGATGTAATAAATTTATGGATTTTAATATTTAATTTCAGTAGATAGATTTGATTATATCAGACTATTTATTTGATTTCAATGGAAATGTTAAACAATGTTTATGTGTTATTTACAAGATGACGGTATATGAATTATGAAATTTTATATAGACTAGACTTATGGAAAAATGTAATGAATGGTTATATGATATTTAATGAAAAAAAATGTGATTGATGTATTATTCCACTGCGAACGAAAGAAAAGAACGAATGAAAAAAAAAAAAAAACGAAAAATTTATATATATTTGAATGATTTAATGAAAATGAAAAAAAAAAACAAGTTAATGTTACGTGCTGAAATTCATGGCCCTATTGGTGTGGCTTTTAGGGTGCGACAATTGTCCACTTTGCTTCCTAACGGCAATCTGAAAATCCAGAATTCCAACCCCCTTCACCCAACCCGAACATGAGACAAGTAAAACTGGATCTTATCGAAGTGGTGGAATCCAAGTCAATGGATACTCAAATGTGGATTAAAACAAATGTGCTACAATCCTCTTCCAAACAGAATCATAAAAGCAGGGGGTGATGAGTGAATTTGATATGTAGGAATGTGGTGTCAATCATGATGGTATTGCTGGATCATCTGTTCTTACACCGATGAGGAGTCTAAGAGAAAGGGAACTAAAAGTTGTCAATGAGAATACTTAGCTGGAATGTGAAGGGCCTTGGTAGTGATATGAAATTTCGATTGGTCAAAGAAACTATGAAGAGAAATAAGGTAGATATTGTTATGCTGCAAGAGACCAAATGGTAGTGGGTGGACAGTGCTTGGATGCGAAGTATATGGAATATCAAAAGTAAGAAGTGGGTCGTGTTGCCATCTCTTGGGCATTAGGGGAACAAATCGTGATATGGAAAGAGCATTGGTGGAATGCATTAACCTGGTAGTGAGTTAATATAATATTACAACATCTTAACCATTGGATGTGGAAGACATGTGTCAACACCTCAACCTTAACCATTAGATGCATTGGACTTATTTGAACCGTCAAATCATTGCAATGGAAGAACCGGTAAATTTAGCTAATAACCTAGTGAACCAGGTCTAAATTAAAAGCTTCACCTATTGGTGATGAGTATAGATCCTCTAGTAGAAGCCTGTAGCATCTATAACCATGTGAGAGCCGTATCCTTTGTGCCACCTTAAGGGGTGGGGCCATACCCTTTTTGCAGGGCCCCACCCCCCTTTGTGCCACCTTAAGGGGTGGGGCATTAAGATGCACCGTATGGTGGTGCAGAGGATACGAGTCCTAACCATGTGTGTTGATGGTACACGTCACGTAGCCACACCATGAGTTGTGGTTACAAAGTGGGCACACGGGATTTTTCATATGGTGCCTAGTGGTATTGTATTTTGGGTCGTGTAATGTTGAAATATAGTAACTTGCTTATTAAAAAAAATTGTTTTCCAATAATTTTCTTCATTTTTTTAGGTAACTCAATAGTAGTTTTCAAAGTCATCCAAACAGTTCAATGCAGATTTTGTTATTTTTACAGTTGTTTTTAAAAAGCAACAAACCAAGTACAATTCAAGTTGCAGCTTTCTCATAGCAACCGCGCAATAATAACCGCACTGGCGACAACAACATTCGTACAACACATCCAAATACCCTTGAAGACACGGGAGAGAACGAGAAGAGGAGACCGGAAATGTGACTTGAGAGTTGGATATGAAAATAAGTTTGAATTATTGTAGAACACTGTATCAATAAAGAAAGACCAAGAAAAGGCCTGTTAAAGATCAATAGTTTTAAAGTAAATATTGCAATAGTAAGACCAAAGCTAATATAGTGAGAAGTGTTAGGGATAGACTGGTGAAAATTGGAACCACCAAAAATTTCTTTTGATGAATTTTTTTTTTCTTCTAAAAGAGATGGAAGAAATGAAATATTTAATTTTCTCATTTTTTGACAAAAAGAGAAAATTAGATAAGAGCATATCTCTAACTAAATGGTAGAGTTAGAGAATGTTTTGCATGTCCTTTCAATCTGGCACAATTTGACCTATTAATTAATTACTGTATAGAAGTGGCTTATTTAAACTCTAAGTCAAATAAACATTTGTTTAAATTATAATTAATTAAGAATTTACCTTGACATATAGGATTAAATGTCCTATATTGAGGAAGAGAAAAGGGTTAAGAAAACCTAACAGTCTATTATGAAAATTTTGAAGAAAATTAGCAAACTCTAATGTAGTGTTTAGATAAACTTACAAGTGACTTTTGACTTAAAGAATAAGTTACTTATTTATAATTATAGGGTTTGATCCATCAAAATTTTCGCATAAGTAAATGACTCAATTTATCTAGTAAGTTGTTGGATCCCAACTTAAAAATAAGTTGATTCTCTACTCTCTCTCCTACTTATGATTTATACATAACTTTTTAATTTGTAAACCGAATGCAAAAACATAGGGATTTATGATTTCTGCCTAAACAAAATAGAGATAGCTAACTTGCACATGATAGATTCTCACTAACAAATGAAATATTTGAGAGAAATATGATCCAAAGACTATAAAAAAGTCTAAAAGTGATACAGTTATCTAACATGAGTTTGAATAAATTAATATAAGTAGATGTTAGTATAATTCTAAATCTTTGAGAGAGATGAGTGTGAAATATCTCTTTAAGAGAAAATATATGGGTCATATAATAAAGATGAAAACATGAATTTTACTCATCAATTTATGGCTAATGAGATTAGAACATATTCTAAAATCCATTTAGTGCTGATGAGTATATATATAGGTACTTAAACATATTATAAATCAAGGTCTTCACAATCATTGAGATCCTTATTGTATTTAATAAAAATTTAATTGTATACGTGAAACTCTTTAAAGAGGTAAAAAAAATTATTGACTACAAGTATAGCCTTGTTCATCGTCACCGTGTCAGGATCATCATGTTTGTTTCTAAATATCCTTTTTGTTCCGATGACGTTCTTATCAGAGAGTCTCTTAATTAGGAATAGTACGTCGTTCCTTTTGAATTTGTTTGAGCTCCTCTTGAATGGAATTAATCTAATCCAGATCATTTAGAACATTTTTTCCTTTCTTGGACTCTATCTTGGAGGTGAAACAAAGATGACTTAAGATTTGATTTCTTGTTCTCACTCCATCCTTTGGATCACCAAGGATATCATTAGGTAATAATCCTTTTGTGATCCTTTCCTCCTTAGGATGAAGTTGGGCATTACCTTCATCCTCCGAACTTTGGTGAGATGAGATTTCATCTTGATCCTTTTGAGATCCTTCAATCTCTTTGTGAGATGAGGTCTCTAGCTCATTGTCTAGGAATACTACAGGTATTTCTTGTGGTGTAGTACATTCAAGATCATTAATGACAACATTGATTGACTCTTCCATCGTAAGAGTCCTCTTGTTGAACACTCGGTAAACTCTACTATTTGTAGAGTACTCTAAGAAGATAGCTTCATCGATTTTCTTATCAAACTCCCCTAGGTGTTCTCCGTCCCTAAGGACATATCATTAGCTGCCAAATACTCTAAAGTGCTTGACAATAGGCTTCTTGCCATTCCAGATCTCATAGGCTGTTTTGTCAGTTCCGGGTTTACAAAAGACACAGTTCGAGACATAGCATGCCATCTTAAACGGTTCAGCCCAAAATCTCTTGGCAAAATCTTTGCTTGTGAGCATGGAACTTTCCATGTTTAGCAAAGTCTTATTCTTCCTTTCAACAACTCCATTTTGTTGATGAGTCTTTGGTGCTGAAAACTCATGCTTTATAGCCATCTCATTACACCACTCCGAGAACATGTAGTTCTCGAATTCCCTTCCATGGTCACTTCTAATGTGCTTGATGGAGAGGTCCTTTTCAACTTGAGTTCTTTTGCAAATTCTCAAAAATTCATCAAAGGCCTCGGATTTGTCTCCTAAAAATGTTATCCAAGTAAATCGAGAAAAATCATCCACCACTACCATGAAGTACCTTTTACCTCATAAACTCTCCATTCTAGTTGGACCAACCAAGTCCATGTGGAGAAGTTCTAGAGGCCTAGATGTCCCTATTTGATTTGTCTTTTATGGGGGACTCTAGTTTGTTTACTCATTTAACAACCTTTGCCCATAGGATTATCAACTTGAGTCAATCTAGGCAAGCCTTTGACTATTTCTTTCTTGCTTAGCCTAGAAAGGCCTCTAAAGTTGATGTTGTAAGCACCTAAATTTGGCGTGACTCCAAATTTTCAGCGTTTCTCTTCAAGCCAACAGACGGGCAGAGCAATCCTAAGTCTTTCTTCATAATCCAGCCAATTCTAATCAATCAAATCCATCCAATTTCCCTTTAGTGTCTTATTATTATTAATATTATTATTTCTTATTATTAGTTTATTAGTTTATTTTATTTTTTCAGAGGAGAGGTTGTACCCAAAACAATTTGTTCCTCCATACTACAAGCTGACACATGATGGTTTTGATGCCTCTTTCTGAATGGGGAACAAATGTTTATTTAAATGGTTTTAACCCTATGAACACGATTTATTTTATTTTATTATTATTTTTATTTATTTGTTTGTGTATGGGGACATAGATGGACACATTGTTTTGGTGTAGCTCCCCTCTATTTATTTTCATTTATTATCATTATCATTATTATTATTATTATTATTTTATTTTTATCTATTTTTCTATTATTATTATTATTACAATTCTTTATTTATTATTCTTTTTCTTATTCTTTTCCTTCTTTCTTTCTTTTCTTTTTCTTTTCTTTCTTTCTCTTTTTTTTCTTTTTCTTCCTTTCCTTTCTCTTTCTTTTCTATTCCTGGCTCCCCCCTGCGCAACAGAACAGGTAACCCTCTCTCTCTCTCTCTCTTTTGCGCTCCCCCTCTTCCCCTCTTCCGATTTC
>JAOXJP010229706.1:0-10904 GCA_025762735.1 Platanus orientalis | reverse complement strand
AAAAAGGAAGGTTATGCCACTCATGGAATACAAATAATTCCATAAATCGCACTTCTCTCCAAACAAGGAATGTGCAACCATTCTTTTAGACTAAAATGAGTAGTAGCGGTCAATCAACACACAATTAAGGATTTTGGCAAGATTTTAATTCCAAGTCTATAAATACCTCCCTTTCACATAAAGAAAAGACCTTTGGCAAAAGACTTAAAACAAGAAGCTCTAAAGAGAATAAAACTCTCAAAGCATCTCCAGAGCTCTCCAAAGGCTTGAAGACTCAATGCATACTTTTTAGTCTCTTCATCAACAACAGTTCGTTGCTAGAGAGAAGAAGACTACTTGCATCTCAGAGATATACCAAAAATCCGGCCTTGAGAGCGAGATATGTAGTATTTCTCTCATTCTTGGATAAAGCGTGAAGCCCTAAAGAGAAGTGATTCCCCTGCAGTAAAGTATCATCAACACCTGAATCCAAGAAACATGCCGCCAGGCCCTTGGATTCCATTGACAAAGAATCAAAGGTTTTAGTCTTTTTGTAAAAGAGTTTAAAAATCAAAGAATTGTATTCCATTCATTTATTAAAAATATTTATTTATTGAATTTGTTACATTTATTTCGTGTTGCGGATTTTTGCACGAAATTTGTGTTTACAATAATCATTTCCCTTATCTCTCTTCCTCTCTCCCTCTTTTATTGTTTTTTTTTTGGGGGGGGGGTAAAAACTAAGATGTATTAAAAATTAGAAAGATTTAGAAGATTAAGGTCCTAGTTTATCATGAGTTGAACCTAGGGCGGAGGGCTTGAGGTCCATGAAGAGGACATTTGGGTGGGGCATGCCCAATTTGCAAAAGCATGATTAGCTCTATTAGCATCATGCCTTGCCTTACATGGTATAAATAATAGTATCAAAAGAGGAAAATAAATGATGACAGTCACACAAAAAGGGTTTTAGACACCACGACCATTTAGAAGGGAAATTTTTAGCTCATTTATCACAACCAAAGCATCACCTTCTAGGATGAGTTTAGAGTAAGACGTTCAGGTTGCAAGACGGATTCCAATCAAGGTAGCTTTGCATTTGGCTTCCATAGCTGATCTATAAAAGAAGTAACCAGTAGATGCTATAACAAAACTCCCATTTTTGTCATGTAAATAATGCCAGTAGAAGAGAACCCAATGCTCTTGTAAGGGGGGATCAGAAAGTCCGCGCTCAAGGTCTCTAGGGAGGTTAGATCCTACATTATTATGAGAGAAAGACATAAAGTGTGATAACTTGGAGTATCAACATGGTTAAGAACAAAATTATTTCTACCAATCCAAATAAACCATCAAATGATACAAATCCACACTAGGTTTTGCTTAATATCTTGATATAGGCCTATGGACGGGTTGAACCATCCAAAGAACTAGTTCTTAAAGGAAGTTATGTGAATATTATCTGTTCAGTATCCCAGGGTGGAGACAAACTAGATGTTCATAACATTTGGGCAAGTAATTGGGCAATGCATCACATATTTTAATTCAAGGTGACATCTAAGACAAAGGGTTGAGAACACAACTTTCCTCTTGAAGATGTTTTTGGTTGTGGGAAGGTTCTCTTGAAAAGCTTTCGAAATAAATAGTTTTATTTTTAGGAGATGGTCTAAGTTTCAGAGTTTATTCCATGGGGGATAGTGATGGGAACTTGAGGATTTTGAGTAACAGTTTGATTGGCTCACAATTAGGTAATAAGTTGACTTCACTATAAAGATACCTCTATTATCATAATGCAAAATCCAAGAGTTGGGGGTTGGATGAAGAGATAAGGGGATCTTTAGGATTTCATTTTTCTCAAAAGGATCAATAGAAGCTGAGAGTTGATTGAGATCCCAAGAGCCAGTTGAGGGATTTATAATATCAGCCACTAAATGCAACTGGTAGTTTATGGGTTGTTTTTGAGAGGCAAACTTAAAATTCTTGAGAAGGGATCCAATGATCATCCCACATGTTAGTCAATGATCCATCTCCAATGTCTTTTCGGAGATTCTTTTTGGAGAATTAGACGGCCCCTAGTGATGCTTTTCCAGCACCACGAGCTATTTGGGCTGCATTGAGAGGAGTGGAAGTCTTTGTTCTGGAAATAGATGGATTTTAGAAAGTGGACCCAAAGTGCATTAGGATTTTTGAGAAGTCTCTAGGCAAGCTTAGCCAATAGAGTAATATTGAAAAAGTGGATAGGTCATGAAAACCCAAGCCTTCATCACCTTTAATTCTTCTGAGATCATTCCAATTTAGCCAATGAATGGGTCTATTGCTATCATTTATGCTCTACCAAAATTTTCATTGTTTTGAATCAATAGTCACAAATTTATTTTTGGGGAGGACAAAGCATGACATGGCATAGGTAGGGATTGCCGATACCGCAAATTTAAGGAGGATTTCCTTACTCATTTGGGATAATAATTTTCCTTTTTATCCTTGGGTTTTGAAAGAAATTTTGTCATTGATATATGAGAGTACGGAAGCTTTGTTTTTACTAATTAAGAGGGGTAAACCAAGATATTTCCTAGGTTTGTTGGATTGTTTTTTTTTTTGAAGGTATTGGGAGATTGAGTCCTTGAGATGGAGGGCATATTTGAATTGAAGATGATTTCAGATTTATTAAAGTTTACAGTTTGACCCGAGGCTTTATAGGCTTCAAGGATGGACAATATAGTTTGGGATTCCACAAGGGAGGCTGAAGTGAAGAGAAAAGGTGCGAAATTGTTGTTGGTTTTTCTTGTTTAATACATATCTAAATGACAGAGACCAAAAGGATAATAATCACAAAAGATCCATCTTTAGAGATAGCATTCCCCAGCTAATTAGGGGGTTGGAAGTCACCAAGAAGGGAGGGAGGGGAGACGAAGCCCCACTTTGATACAAACGGCATAGTTGGACATCCAATAAATATTTGGGATTTGGATATTATATATATTTTTTGAGAAACAAAAAACAGTCTTAAATATAGAGAGTTAGATGTGGCCTTTCCAACTCTAAGCTTTAGATAACCTGATTCACTTCAAGACAATCACCTTTTATGATTAGATTATAAATTTGCATGCTAATGCTATCATCAAGGGTTGACATTTAATAATTGAAGGGTTAGCCATTGGCCTTCTTTCAGATTTCAACCCCCTAGAGAGAGAGAGAGAGAGAGAGAGAGTTTCCCATCACTTTTCCTGAGAGTAACCCCTAGAGTTGCAATGCCTTTGAGAGGGGAGGTAGCCTGGTCGAAATTATATTTGAGAACTTGACCCAAAGGAGGGGACCATCTCTACTCAATCTAAAAGATCGAGAGGTTTAGAGAAGGATGGAAGTCTCCACTGTGTTATAGAGTCAATCAGTAGAGATTAAGGTTTTTTGTATGGTCCAAAGATATGTTGTCAAATATAAGAGCATTCAGACTCTTCCACATAGACTAACTTAGGATGGAAATATACCGAATTTAACTTTGAGATTGGAATTTGGATTCCCATATTCGAGTCAAACCAACACTTGAGCTATTCAGCGAAGGACTGGGCTTGACGGCGGTTTACTCGAATAAAGAAGGGCTGAAGGGGGAGGCATACTAGATTTCTTCTATGATGGAGCATTCAGTAAAGCAATGTAAAGTAGCTTTACTTTATGATATGTAATAGGGCATAGAGTGTTGATTTCAACTGTTCTTTTTTTTTTTTTTTGTTACGTTCTCTTGATAAGGGAGAGAATCCCTACAAATTCTCGACATAAAGTGTTTAATGTTCTGAGAAAATTGTAAGTTCCCATAATTTCTTTTAGTACATTGAGGACGAGACACTTGATCTAGAGGGTAAAAGGACAGTTTTGTGATAGACGAATTTGAATGTGAAAATCCTCTTATCAGGGAGCCA
This sequence comes from Platanus orientalis, assembly GCA_025762735.1. Lineage (NCBI taxonomy): Eukaryota > Viridiplantae > Streptophyta > Magnoliopsida > Proteales > Platanaceae > Platanus > Platanus orientalis. Next base: position 7,017 of record JAOXJP010229706.1, on the reverse strand, counting down.
AATGATTTTATCTCTGTTACATATATTCTTAATCTAAATTATTTTCTCTTGGGAAAGGTAAGGATCTAATTTGGATTGTTGTTGATTACCTTATTTTTGCTGGCCGCGGTGATCATTCTCTGATGGTGTACTCTTTTTTCACATGCAATTTCAGCCTATGATCTATTGTCGAGTGGTAGCGGGTGTCGAAGCTTGGCTCGGACTAGTCACATGAAGGCCAAGTTCAAACTTGTGACTAGCTTGAGTTGTTGAGCTCAGGCTCGGCCTTTTGAATGTAGGCTTGGGTTTGACTTGTCAGAATAGAAAGAAGGAAAGAAAGAATAAAAAAAAAAAACCCAAACCTGATATCCTAATGACCCATTAGCTTAATTTGACTATTACTATTGCTACAATATATAATATTATCATAAAATTATTAACCAAAATAAGCTATTAACAAGCCAAGTTTTTAACAAGCTGAGCTCAGTGAAGTTCGACTCAAATTCACTTAGAAAATGAGCTTAAACCAAAACTCCAGCTTGATTCACCGAGCTTAAAACAAGGCTCAGGCTCGGCTCAATAATAGCCCTATCAAGTGGTGAAAAGTCATTTTTCCCAATCATGCTTATTTTAGAAATTTAATAAGATTCTATTGTAATGTTTATACTAAAAGATATAGTATACAGTGAGATATATAGCTGACGTTGGAAAGTGGCATCGTCTCCAACTTAAAAGTGTTTCTCTTCATAAGATATGGATAATCTAGATTTGCACTGTCAACCCCCTACCTCACAGAAAACCAGAGCCATTGGAGGCCTCATGTTATATTTTACATAACTTTCTAATGTATAAATCAATAATCATTGCTAAGGTCATTGGTCATTGTTTCAGTTTTGCAATAAATGTCAACCCTTCTTCTCATGACAGAAAACTTCAACGCCTTAATGCGCTGGCCTTTACTCCCCATATCTTCTAATACTGTATCAAGAAAGAAGATTCTTCGCAAAGGTCATTCGTGGACTCACTATGACCGTTGGTTAAACCGGGTTGACTTGGGAGGCTATGTTTTTCGTCCAAGTAATGTATCGGCAAAGCGGCAAAAAAGCGTGTAGCGACCCTCTGGCACCAAGGTGATGCATGACGGAAAAAAAAAAAAGTAAAAAAACCACTTTAACACTAGGTACAAGATGTGGTAATTTACTTTTTTTCATTACGTGTCGCCTGGCACCTAGCACAAAAGGTTCACTGTACGCTTTTTTGCTGTAGGAAATCTGCTTTGAATCATGGGGGGTCTGAGCCTCAAGCAAGGGTTTTGATTCGCAATCATGGTGAATAACCGACTCTTTTTTTTTTTTTTTTAACCCTTTGCAATGGAGCCATGAGTGATTGAGCCTTGACACTTTACCCCCCCCCCCCTCTCTCCTCCCCACCCAAAAAACAAGAAAAAAAAGAAAATGATGCCTCCTTACGTGAGGATACTTAGCTAAATCTGCGCTTCTCTTACTCTTATTAGGGTTGTCTGTTTGCTTAAATAACAATTCAATTCTTATGAAAATTCTAGTTCACCATAAAATAAAAAAGAAAATTAGAAATTCTTGGCAATGCAAAACTTCGCCTCAACCATTCAAAAAAACCCCGCAAATAGCAGATCCGAATCATTTCTCTATAAAAAATGGCAAAAGAAAAACGTTTTAAAGAATCTCCCAAGGGAAGAATCGAAATAATACAAACCTTTCTCTCTTTCTCTCTCCAAGTCTCCGTATCTCTTACCCTGCATATTCGAGCATTGTTTTGTCTAAAAAGCTTTTGAGGATCTCTTGGATTAAGCTGATGAGATTATTCCGCATAAGCTATCGAATTTCCCTCCCCGCCTCTTAGTTAAAATCGGGTAATGTTTCTTTTTAATTCAAATCTTCTGTTTTATTTTGTGTTTAATAAGTTTGAATGGGGTTTTATGCCGAACCTCAACCTCACTCAACCCTCTTCCTTTATTCGTATTCGGGCTTGGTAAAAAAAACAGAGGACTTGAGATACGGCTTTGTTATTGCGGTTGTTGTTGTGAGTATTCTGTTTATTCTCAATTAGATTCCGTTTGGGGTTTCATTTTTTTTTTTTTAATCTTTCCTTTTCGTTTTATCTTCCTGGTGAAGAGCTGATTCACTACTGAAATAAATCGATCATTATTTCTGATGGGTATTTGTAATTTTTGACTTTGAGTGTATTGCTGAAAACCTATTCATTGCGGAACTCGTATTAGATCTTGTATGGTTCTGTTTTGTTCGAACAATCAGCCTTTTTTTTCTTCTTCTGTTATAAATTGATGAATACATCCAGAAAGCCTATCATCGGTTTTAATGTAAGTCCTTGTTATCTGGGTTTAGGTTTCTGGCGTTCCATCCTTTGTTTTCTGAGGTTTGGGATTTCTTTTGCTGGAATGTGAGATCGTTATGATAAGGAGGCAAGGTTTGCGCTTGATTTCTATTGGAATCACTGGTCCAGATTGGGGTGTGATGGCTTTACTTAGCAAGGATCCTTTCTTCGCGGGTTTCCTTGGGTTTACTCAGGTGGGTGTGACAAATGAGCGGTCCCGATTTCTGGGGAAGTACTTGGTTGATGTCGGTAGCAGTTTTAGGATAAATGCCAGTGATGGGTCAAGCTTAAAAGGTTGCTCTGATCGCTGTGATGGCCTTCATAGAAAGGTTGATGATGGATTCCATAAGGCTCGAGCATTGCCTCCATATCCGCAGCTGGTTCGTGATTTGGAGATTGGGCTTGAAGAGGACAGAGATACTAGGTTGATGAATGGTTGTGGGGTGTACGAGCGTGGGAGCCCTCTTGGATTCCCAGCCCAGCCGACGTCCAAGAAACTCATTGTTGCTGTTGATGTCGATGAGGGTATCTCTCTTCTAGCCTTCTATCATCTTCCTGTGATTGTTGCCTTCTTTACATGACTTCTCTGTCATCTTATTTTACAGGGTATTGATTTTGGCTTCTGAAATTTCTTCTGTGGTCATTTCTTTACTTCTATTTGATGATAGGGACATTATTTACATGTTCTTTTTTTTTTTTTTTTTCAAAAGAATATTATCTGTCTCTTTCTCTCTCTATCCCTCTTCTTATGCTTTCTGAGATCTGGACTATAGACCAGTTATAGAGTTTATGATGTTTGATTGGTGCATTAAGCTCTTCAATTCTTCCATATCAAAATCTTTTCCCTAGAAACTGTTCGGAAATTTCTAAGGCTATTGAAAGAATGAATATTGGGTGATCATTGATGTTTGAGGAACAATGAGAGTCATATGTAGTAATAGATGCGATGCAGAATGGCCTAGGCCACAAAAATCCAGTGGGTTATGGATCCACAATGGAACCAAACTAGGCTCAATCAAACTAGGAATAGTACCATAAGTGTAAGGTTATTGAATTTACAAAAACAGAAACTCAGGAATCAGGTCGCTGGACATAACTTAGGCAGTCCAGAAACTAGGAACAAGCTTTTTGAGTTAATTTGAGATTTTTTAGGCTAATAGGGAGCACGATGAACAACAACCCCACAAAAAATTAATCTGAGAAGTTTAAGTTTATCAAACGTTTGAAACTCAGGTGCTGTTTGGAATCCCAGAGCAGCAGGATGCGTTAAAGCAGTTCAGAAATTGAGTAGAGAACCAAAACATAAAATCAGAGTAAAGTTAGGTTCATAGTTACTAGAGTGAGAAGCGAAAGTAGGAAGCAAGGCTTACCAAATCATTGGGAAATGAGATGCGAGAATTGATTAAGAAGTGATTATAGAGCGATTGGGGAAGTGAACAAGAAGCGATAAAAGTATAATTTGGAAGCAATTTCAAAACCATTAGAAATATATATTCTTTTTAAGACTAAGATATGAAATACCAAAACCAAAAATATATATATTTGGCGGGCTACTTCCGGGACACGGTAGCTAGGGAGTTTTGATAAAATGACTAGAAGAATGGGTTAATTGAAGAAATACAAAAAAAAAAAAAAAAAAAAAAAAAAAAAAAAAAAAAAAAAAAAAAAAAAAAAAAAAAAAAAAAAGAAAGAAAAAGAAAAGGGCATTATATTAAATAAAGTTAAGAATAAAATAAGAGGAGATGGGGGGAGTTGTGTTGCGAAACTGACGACCCTCACCCTGCGACAAGAAAGAAGAAAGGAGGAAGAGTAAACACAAAATACACTTCAACCTTTAGGTAAGTTAGGACTTCTTTATTTCTTGGTTATTTGATCTCAGATTGAGTTATCTCTTCTTCTTCTTTAATTTAATTACCGTAGTCTTTGATTTTGGGAATGAAATTTTATGGTTTTTTGTTGTCCTCTACTCCTTGATTTCTTTTTTTTTTTTTTTAGAGTCTATTGGATAACCGCATGACCATCTCATAGCTCGGGTTGTTTGAGAACGATCCTCTACTAATTCATGGAGTTACTTGTTATTTATTTTTTAAACATAAAATTAACATAAAATCTAGTTAAAATATAAATAAATAAATAAATAAATTGTTGTATCCCTATCATATTATATCCTACTTTTTCAAGAATTGCCATGTCACTGTGTCCATATCATATAGTACCCGTGTCCTATGTTGGTGTCCGTGCTTTCTAGCCTGCAATTATGGTTAGGTTTCAAGGACTAAAATATTACTTCTCTGTCAGGAATTTCGATGGCTGAACTTGATCAAATTTGTAGTAGTATGTAGTAATGATACCATCTTCAATAATGGTAGTTGTGAACAAAAAAATTAAGGAAAAAAAGAAATAGTAGAGAAGAAGAAGAGCTTTAGTAGTTCTAAACTACTATATTTTTGAGACCTTCAAGGCCACTCCATAGTCCAACTGTGGGGTTGGGAATGAGGTCCAACTTAAAAAACACAAGCAAAGCAAGGTTTCAATTCTCAAATCAATTTTCTATTAAAAATGTATGGGCTTGACCCCCTATATAGATTACGTTATGTAGTAATTAGAAACCAACCCTCCTGGACCTCTTTAGTACCTACTAACCTTTCTACCACCAAACCTACTAAAAGTAGTTGCTTAAATTATACTAAAACTCAAGACGTACTAAATATAAAACTCAATACTAGCCAAAAACTAGACACCCTATAGAACTTACTCTAATAAGACTGACCCAATTAAAATAAGACAGTCACATAACTCTAAACCCTAAAACAAAAGTATACTTACTAAAAAAAACATTATTCCCATCACATACTGACACCCCTTCAAAGGACATCAGATTTGCAAAATCTTGGTCCCATTTGAAAGGTAAGTGAATAACCTTCATAATGATACCAAAACCTAGCCAAACGCGCAAGTTTTAACGGGGCTAAAAGTGAGTTATGAGATTACAAATCCAAATAAATAAAAACCTAATCACCTAAAAAAATGATAGAATTGTAAGTGGATCCCACATGATCTTCTAATTTTTCTCTTGTTTCTTATGGATGCTCCTGCATCAAGATAGTATTGGCAGCAAATTATATGGCCTATAAGTATGCATGTCATCAACGACATCCAATTGATGAGCCATCGGGCACCTCTTGGATGGGATGTAATGTGAAATTCATACCACTTTGTTGATAATGTTCATCCAAATGACTTGTGTTGCATGGATACAGATGTGGGTCATAATTTGACATGTCTTGGGTTTGATTCGGCAATTGCAAAAAATGGATTTTAGGACCCGTGTTAAGAAAAGAATGAAAGAAGAAGACTCATGCTTGAAAAAAGAATATTTATTAAAAAATGGGATACATTGTTGATGTAGGATGATAACAAGGGCTCCATATGATCTTGCAATAGCAAACACATAATTCATAAAGAGAGAGGAACATTACTTTCAAAAGTGGGTCAAATGGAAGTTAGATAGACTTTTTTCTTACTAGGAGGATAGAAAGGTCAATATGTAAAGATTGTAAGGTTATTCTAGGGGAGAGTTTAACCACACAACATAGGCTATGATGTTAGATGTTCGTATTAAAAGATGGAAAATAAAGAAACGATAAATTTATTAGACAATAATTAGATGGTGGAACCTTAAAAAATGAAAAATTAGCGAAATTTAGAGATAAATTAAAAAACGAGGGAAAATGGAATTTGAAAGAAGATATAAATGTCATGTGGAATGAAATGGCTGGTTGCATTAAAAGAATAACAAAAGAGATTCTTGGAGAATCTAGATGGAAAGTGCAACTTTCTAAAAAAACTTGGTGCTGAAATGATAAAGTTCAAAAAACCATTAAAAATAAAAGATATCGTTATAAGGATTGATAAAAGACTAAAAATATAAAAGACCTAGAAAGATATAAAAATGCCAAAAAAGAAGCTAGGAAAGTTTTTAAGTGATGCAAAATTCAAAGCATATGATGACCTTGATCATAAGTTAGGTACTAGGGAGGGTGAGATGGGTGCATATAAACTTGCGAGAATAAGGGATAGGAAATGTAGAGATCTAGACCATGTTAGATGCATTAAAAGTGAGGATCAGAGAGCCTTAGTAAAATATGAAGAGATTAAAGAAATGTGGAGGAGTTATTTTCAAAAATTGTTAAATGAGAAACATGTAGGGAATGTCGGTTTAGGAATCGGTAGAGTAGCGGAGATTAGAGATCATAGATATCTTTGTAGGATTAGTGTGACGGAAGTTAAAGAGGCTCTGAAGAGAATGAAGATAGGAAAAGCATTAGGATTAGACGGTATCCCAATTAAGGCTTGGAAATGTATGGGAGACGAGGGCTTATCATGGTTAACTAAATTTTTTAATAAGATCTTTAGAACTAAAAAAATCTCGGATGAGTGAAGGAAAAGTATTATGATCCCTATATACAAGAATAAGAGAGATATTCAAAATTACACCAATTATCGTGGGATCAAGCTTATGAGCCATACAATGAAATTATGGGAGAGAATGATTGAACATCGACTAACACGTGAAACTAGAGTGTCTGAAAATCAATTTGGATTTATGCCTGGGAGATCAACAATTGAAGCTATTTTCCTGCTTCGGCGATTGATGGAAAAGTATAG
>JAOXJP010229705.1:0-10905 GCA_025762735.1 Platanus orientalis | reverse complement strand
ATTTTTTATCATAACAACACAATGTCAATATTAGGCAATAATACACTGTGAAAGGGGAATATTCGCTCAAACACACCAACATCGTACATCATGTTGACCAAAAAATGACTTTTTATAATATACTTAATGTTTCGTGTCGGTATATGAATATGTCGTGTCAGTCCTAATAGACATGGACATATGTCAGAAGATATTTAAGATATTTCGAGATATTTGATACCATGGCTGTTAGAAGGGTGGCAGATGAGCAAAAATGGGCCTAAAATTCCAATTTTACAGTTTGTGGATGATACTCAGTTGTTTACAAGGGCAGATGTGGAGCAAATCCAAACTCTACGTAGCATTCTCTTGCTTTTTGAAGCTGCATTAGGGCTAAAGATCAACTTAAGGAAAAGTTTTATTGTTGGTGTTGATGAATGCCCCAATATAGGGGTGATGGCGGCACTTATGGGCTGTCAAATTAGTTGCTTCCCTCTTACCTATTTAGGCCTTCTATTAGGGGCAAAATACAAGTTGATCAATCTATGGAATCTGGTGGTAGAAAAGTTTGAAAAAAGACTTACAACGTGGAAAGGTTTTTATCTTTCAAAAAGCAACAAACTCACAATGTTGAAAAGTGTCTTATCCAACTTCCCAATGCACTACTTATCCTTGTTTGCCTTGCCAAGGAAGGTGTTAAATAGGTTGGAACAAATCCAGCACAATTTTTTATGGGATCCTCATGAGTGTGACAAAAAAAATGCATCTTGTGGGTGGGACCAAGTTTGTAGATCGGTGGAGCAAGGGAGCCTAGGCATTTGCTCAATTAAATAGATGAACAAGGCATTGTTAGGGAAATGGCTATAGAGATTTTCCAATGAAAATAATAGCTTGTGGCGCATATGGTTCTAGGGTGCAGAAAGGAATCGCCAAGGTGTTGTGGCTTTTCGGAATCATGTTGGTTTCAAGGTTGGTAAAGGAGACCGAGTTCAATTTTGGAAGGATTCTTGGTGGAGCATGGAGCCTTTGGAATTCACCTTCCCTACAATATATCATCAGATGGCTAGTAAAAAAAAAAAAGGCTCGGTGTTCCAACACTACACACAAATTGGTGAATGAGAAACTAACAGTTACATCTAAGAAGGAATTTAAATGATTAGGAGGTAGGAGAGGTGGCAAAGATAATGCAGATTTTACAAAACTCTAAGGTGAACAGCTTATACAATGATCAAAGGGTATGGAGGGGAGACCCTCATGGAGAGTTCTCAGTGTCCTTTTTCTTCAAATTGCTGAATCGGAATGCTACAACACAATGTCTAGCGGATTTCCTAAGGAAATCTCCGGTGCCCTCTAAGGTGGCATTCTTTATGTGGGTGTTCTTTCATGGGAAGCCCCCTACTCAAGACCTTCAATCAAGGGGTTTGATGATAATCAACCAATGTTACCTGTGTTATCAGGAGGAGAACACATGTGACCATCTTTTCTTGCACTGTAGATTTGCATTTGAGATATGGGGTAGATGTTTGAGCAAATTTTGGAAGCGGTGGGTGCAGCCCACGTTGGACCAAGCTCTTATTTGGGAGTGGATTCAGGCAAGTAGGGATGGTCTTTCGCAATATGGCAGGGAAATTTGGATATGGCTTCCATTTGTAGTTTGCTAGAACTTGTGGAAGGAAAGGAATCTATGGATTTTCGAGAACCAATCCATATCAAAAGATAGTCTTTCAAGGAAGATTGACTCCCTACTATATTCTTGGTGTTGTTTATCTCATTTCTTTCCCAGTATGCATTATCATGAGTGAATGTTTGATTGGGATTCTCTTGTCTTTTATTAGGGTCACCCGTGTGGAGGGTATTGTATTTCTTGTACACTGATTCTCTAGTGGGCTCATTTTAATAAAATATATTACTTTATCTACCAAAAAAAAAAAGAGGGTTGGGTCATGAAGGTTGAATAACCTCATATGTGAAATTATGGATCTTGTGAGGGTGCTCAAGGCTGAAGTTGTACACATCCCAAGGGACCAAAATGCCTTAGCTGAAAAGTTAGCAAAATGGAGAGCTACACAGAGAAGTGTCTTTATAGGGGATCATATGCCGGATTATTAGCTGTAGTTTGTTCTTTTGGGTGTGGTTTGTTGTGTGGTAGCTTTCATGGCTTGTATTCCTTTTATTCTTTCTCTCTTTTTAATAATTGATCGTAATTCTTCAAAAAAAAAAAAAAAGTTACCTCTTAAATGAAACTAAGATCTTGCAAATCCGATGTGATTATAAGAATGTTACTACCAACACATTGGCAGGAAATCACTTTGCAACACAAACAGGAGTTCAAAATTTAGTCTATAAATACAGAGGAGATGGAGTGGTGTAAAAAGTTATGAAGAATACAGTTGAGGCTCTGGCTAACTGGTTTGGTGTGACTACAAGCTTTGAAAGTGCTAATTTCCTCATGAATTATGAAAGGTGCTGATTTCCTGCAGACCCTCTTGGTGCTGATTTTCTAATGACACTCCACATGATTTATCCTTTCCCTTTCTTCTTCTTCCACTTCTCATTATTTTTATTTCACTATTTTCTTTTTCATTTTTCATCATATTCAACCCTAGATACTATTTGTTATTCACAAAGAAAATTCTGCAACCTAAGTCCCAGAAGTTTCAATAATGTAAGACATTAACTTAAGCGCATATGTCTCGCAACAAGAAACCATCATAACAAAAAATCCTAGTGACAGAAAATTGGGAAGTATTTCCTCCCAAACAATGGGATAAGATACTATGTAAATGCACGCCTTTCAAATCCCTTTGAGCTCAACTAAGTTAAACCCAGTAAGACTCCAAACAAAACAAACACAGCACAAAATATGGATTCCACTCAAAACGTCAAAAACATGAGAGCATGTAAAGACTAAGTGCCAAGATCAATACCGATAAACAAAACCCCTTCACCATCCATATTTACGAAATCAAAATATTAAAAAAAAAAAAAAAAAAAACAAACAATTGATTATCAAAATCACACTACTATGAAATACGTACATATAACATTAAATTCCATCAATATAAACAAAACTCTCAAAGGATGATCCAATTTCCGGAACAAAGAACATAAATTTATAAAATGAAACAGCTAGGGGAACAGGGCTTACGTCAAGAAGAAGAATAAGTTCATCGACAGAAGACGGAGGTTTGAGGAGTCTATTCCCAGCTTCCAAGAGCTGTTCTTCAAGCTCTCTTTCCGAGGACGCCATTTCTTCTCGCTCCCAGATCCAAGAAGCCCAAGCCCCGAACTCCGCCTCAACTTACACCATTGACACCTAAAAGCCAGCCAGAAATCACCAAGGATGAAACGAGAGCCCCAGCTAGATCGACGCAGAGAAACAAGAGTAAGGATGGAAAATCTAGGGTTTTGCAGGCGAGAACGAACACGTTCGTCCGCCCTATCGGTTGCTGGCTCTGTCTACACAAACGCAAATGAGAAAAAAACGAAGAAAAAATTCGAGTTATTGAAGCGTTTTAAATGGAATCCAGGGATCCGCTCGGATTCCGCCCGATTTATGGATTTTGGCTAAACTTTGCCTTTCGAATCCGCGATTGGCTTTCGTAAGCTTGGGGCCTGCGTGGGTTCACCTCAGCGTTTTGATAGAGTGCTGATGGAGACCTGACCGATGCTGTCGTCTTCTGTTAGTGAAAATACTGAACTACCCTTTTTCTTTTTCTAATTCCAACGTCTCTTCTGCTGTTCTGCATGCATGCTCATGAAGAGCAGGGAAAATTTTTAAGGGGCTGTTTGGTTGCAATTTCTACCATTTTCCTTAAGATTGTAGTGTACAGTAACAATAGAGTTATTACTCTTTATTAGTCTTTTGAGATGGATTTTTGGGCTTGTGCTGTTAAATATGCATCCTTTGGATAAGATGAAATTAGGGGCTTTTTTTAGGAGTCTAATTAATTCTGTCGTAAAAGATTCAAGGGACTGGTTTGCCCGACGAAAATGGTAATCTATTTAAAATGAACTTATAGAATTAACAAACCCTTGTAATAATTGATACAGCACCAAATTTACTATATAAGATTAAACCATGTATACTACAATATATCTGAACAAAATAAATTGACAACTTGATACTAAAATATAAATAATTATGACTATATGCCGTGCAACTTTAGTTCAATGTTGCATTAAAACCAAACAAAGGGAAATTCATTATGTGTGTGTGTGTGTGTGTGTGTGTGTGTGTATTGCAGGGATAATTTTGTTCTATATTGTATTTCCAATTTGTCATGTCATTTTATTATAATTTTAGGATTTTTCAATAAAAAAATTTGTAGCATTTGATTCTTTTTAAGAGCAAAATATTCGGATGATATCTAAATACCCCCTAGAATTGAAGAAAAGTTCATGTGTGAGATCAAAATACAAAATATATGAGACTGATTCAATTAAAAGTTTTTTTGTATTAAATATGTGCGTAAGATATAAACACTTTGGTTTTACACTCTTTTTACAATAAAAACTCTCTACCTCCCTTCAATAAAATGTTATGGGTTAGAAGTGTGTTTTTTAGACTTGATTATCAGTGATCTTGATTAGGAATGTTTTGCCTTCTATGATTTTACAAGTGACCATAGCAAAGAAAACACTTTTTTAGTTTTTTACTCTCAAGGCCAGATTTGTAGCATATTTTTAAGATGCCAATGTATGGTCTTATTTTGAGTGAATTGTTGCTTGTGAAGAGAGAGAGAGAGAGAGAGAGAGAGAGAGAGAGAGTTTTCTTGCCATGTTTGCTTCGATATGAGAGTGCTTCTATTCCTTGGCTGCATGGAGGCTATGAAAATTTAGAACTTTTATTTTCTTAATGGGTCTCATTGGCCAATGTCTTCCAACGAGTCCCAAACCCCATGGTAGGATAGGGTATTTATAGATTTTAAGATGGGGTCCTTCCACTTCCTTGATTGGGTGTTGATCAAATATCCTTCAATTTTGTATCCAATGATCTATTATGCCCTCTTTTTTATGATAGATGACAATCTTTGGAAATTTGTCATATTTCTTAATTGGCATGTCACTCAATGCATTGAGAAATCTATTTTGAATTTTTTTAATTGAAATTTCCCTTTATGTAATACCTACGTGTGTCTTTTTCTGTTAATGAATTTTGGATCAACCATGGGCTCTCTATTTACGATTGATGATTAATTAAGAATCATGTTAGTATGGGTTTCTATATAAGGCAAATTTGAAGGATTGATATGTGGACAAGGCCTCAAAGTTTTAGTGTCAACAATAAATATAAATCTCATAGTTTATGTTGATGAGCGACACAAGTACAACTTACATCATTCAAACTATGTTTTTTTTTTCTTTTTTTTAAGCATATGTTGTTTGTTCCATTTTCTAAGAAACATTTTCAATCATGCATGGCAACCTTTTTTTTATGCAGGGAGAGGAGCTGGGGAGGACATCATCTGAAGCGTTGTTAGATATGCAAATAGCTATTATCACTTGGTCATCTTTTTGCTTACCCACCATTTACACTTGCATCCCTCTAGTTCATGGAGTACAACACTTTCAAGCACTTGTTTGGATTTTCTCCTAAGAAATGGTATATTTGATGATTGGATTATACATTTGTTTGTGATTCATATATACAAAACGGAGGAAATGATATTGTTGTTGTTTGGATTTTCCATTTATTGAAAATTTGTCACACAATCCAAGTATTGTCTGAGATTAGTTAGCATTTCCTGCCAAGTGGCTTTCACCTATTGATTGAAACCCATCTCATGCCTTGGCTGAATGATTTAGAAAGTTGGGAAGGTGAAATGGATTTAAAAAATGTTTTATTTGTAATTTGATTGATTTTTTTAGCTCTAATGCCATTTTTTTAGCTAGATTTCAAATTTTGGTTAACCATGATGATAGGTGAATGCATTCATCCATCTTCATTTATCTTTATCATTGGAATGTTGCCTTCTAGATTTATTTATTCATTTATTCATTCTTCCGTGTATTTACTTGTTTATCATGAAAGTTTCATGGTTTGTAGTAGCTAAAAGTATACAGCTCTTATTTTATTTTATTTTTAATTCTTATAAACATGTAAAATTGTAGATGGAATATTAAAGCACTTATGTGGAATTTATAAGCCTGTATGTGTGCTTTGCCTTGTGTTTGTGGTTATTGGTAGATGGTGTTCATGCTGAACCATGTAAAAATGGGCAAGGATTATTCTCTTTTTAATTGTTTGAGAAATGATTATGATGATGATGATGATTCAACCATGATGTTGGATATCTAGCTGCTTATAAATTCCTTTTGAATAATGGGGCTACCGATTGCATGATGTGATATATTGTTTAGGTGTTGTAAATAGTCTGAGGTTATTGATTGTAAGGTGACATTGGTTTGTTGACTATTGTATTCTCCATTGAAAGTCCTACTAGTACCAAATCACATATGTATGCTTGTTTGGGTTCATTTTTTTTTTATAAAGAATTGTAATTTTTCTGATGGTTTATTCTCAAATGAAAACTGGTGCTATAGTTGCACAGTTCCAATATACCATTTTGGGATTTGTTTTTTGAAAAATACTTTGTTGTCACAGGAATTTTGGACATGTTATCTGGAGATTTTTTTTATTTTAAATAACCCTATTTTTATTTTACAAATGTTATAGGCCTGAGGGTTGTGAGTTTCTTTTTTTTTTTTGTATATGATGCAGTTGTTATAATATTATGCTGCTACCATATCCTCCTTAAAACAGTCTTGCTACTTATAAGATGAGATCTATTCTAGTTCTAAATATGAATTATGTTAATGATTTATTCACTATTTTTGACTGGTTTCTGGAAATTTTGAGTACTATACATCAGTTTGTTGATTCTCAGCTCAGGTTTTGGTGTAGTACAACCTTAAAATTGTATCAATCCATAGGAAGTATCACATAAAAACAACTTTAGCCCACTTGAGCATCTAGTCAAACACCATGTATGTAGGCTTTTGTGCACGAAACTAGGTAAACATGTATAAAATATTATTTTAGCAAACTCTCACTAATGAAAACACCTCTATAAGAGATTAATCTTCTAAAGAAGTAGCTTATGATATTCCAAACATAGAAAAGTGAAAAGATTTCAAAGAAAAAATAAAAATCCATGAACATAAATATGACCGTAGGCTTTTGTTCCATGGTTTTTAATCCATTGTGCTTGAGAACGCCAAAATGAATGGATTTTATATAACCATAGGGTGTGGGCAACAAATCCCTTTTAGAAGCAAAGTAGGTATTAGTGTATGGTTGCTGAAAAATTTTGGGTAGTCATTTTGCAAGTTCTTGAAGTTTTGTAAAGAAATTTTATGGGGTTTCTTTAGCAGCCGATTGGAGTGGAACGAAGTGGGGTTGGTTTCTATTAAAAAAAAAATGCAAATGACAAGTGTATGGAGGGTCGGCTGGTGTAAGGTTTATAGATTGAAGGAAAGTAAAGAGCAACGTGGAATAAGGATTATAGATTGAAAATAATGGATAAAGAGTGATGGGAAGATAGGTTTTAATGGGTGGAAGCAAGGGGATTCAATAAAAACCATAAATAGGATGATGAAGAAGATGGAGAGATACTAGGCCTTAGGAGAAATCACCAAATCCTTGATCTTGTCCATCACCAACAAAGATTTCAAGCAAGGTAGAAAATTGAATAGGACTAACACCAATTGTGACAGCCAAAGTTTCAAAACTTTTCTTTTTTTCTTTTTCTTAGCCCATGTTAGGGTAGCGTTCTCTTTACTTACAATTCAAATTTTAGAAATACAAGAAATATAAACTAAAGCCTAAATTTGCCCCCCTTCTAAGAGCAGTTAACCAAGCCAATTTTGGCTTTTATTACAACAATCCCTATACATCCTATATAAAAAACTGAAATTCCCTCAAAGTCCCTAACTTTAGTATTTCATAAAACATCAAATAACTAATAAAATCTCTATCCATAGCTTCTAAAATAAATCTAAACCCTTCATAACATGTTCCCATGCCTTTCCTTGTTTGTCTCCATGTATGGATCCCATCAAAGCCAAGTGTGGGCCCCACTTAGCTCCCATGTCCTCATCAAACCCCTCTTATTCAAAACTTGACTTCTAGTTTCATAAAGGGAAAGGAACAATAATGTCTGGAAGCTCAATCTACATAGCTAAATGCTAAATCCACCCACAATTAAGTTATAATGTAAACTTGTCCTCTTATAAACGTTTGACATGAGATAGACCTCAAAGTAAATAGTTGTCTCTTGATAAACAACCGAGATTAATGGAAACACTTCATAATACTCATCCCATTTAATATGGATTGGCGCAACAATTTCAGTAATCATCACAAAGTTAAGAACTGGCATATTAACGAAGATGGGTTGAATCTCACTCGAATCTAGAACTGGGATATCGTTGGGTAATTGATCATAAACTAGGGCAACAAAGAGGCACTCTTTTATAGGCTCTCCTAGCTCATCAACCTGAACATCACTAGTTATAGTGATTATTTCATTACCAGTCTAATCTGAATCCTGCATAACAAGAGCATTGTTTTCACCTTTAGACTAGTCCTCCACAATAATATCTTCATTTCTATCATTGTCTTCAATTTCATGAACCTCAACATTAGGATTTTCTATCACAGTTTGCATCCATTCTGCATGTACTTCAACTTCAAGTTTGAAGTCGACCACCTTTGTATTCTTATACTAAATAGTAAGTTGGAGTTTATCTCAATGATTGCTTGTATCATCTTCATATCTTCTATATGTGCGTCACATTTAGAAGAAAAACTTTTTATCTTTATTGTAATTCATTAGACACTTTTTGGTCTGACAAGTCTAAAATAAATGACCTTATATCAAAAGGTCTAACTTGGAACTGATAACATGCTCTCCAATTACAAATCCGAATAGTATTAAATGTATTGTTAAAACTAGCCCCCCTCTCATTCAACAATGTCTTTCTTAGAATCACTAAATGATCATCTAAAAGTCTTTTGTCAAAACAACACTTTAGCACCACCAATAAACTCTCTGACTTTAAACTAAACAATAAAGTAGTCATCTTAATAAAAATAGGATGATTTTGCTTCTTGATGTACAAATAATCTTGTAGCCAAACTAGAAGATATGTAGTTGTCCTTATATTGATCACCAAGGATGACTCTAATAAGTTGTTCATTAAGGAAAATAAATGGGTGTTCAACTATAAATCCCACATGCTTGATCAACTAACTAAAAGATCATGGTAAGTTAGCAAGCATTCTAATACAATAGGTTAGCAAGATGTTCTAGTCATAATAGAAGGCTAGAAAAACAAACTAATTGGAGTGCTATGCTGAGAGATGGTCCCCACAAATACTTTAAGTTGCCTTCAAGTTTTTCCTGATATAGAAGTTATAATGTCACAGTAATCATGTATGGTCTCACTGATGAATATACATAGTAGGCAGCCTAATATGTGACATAATGAACAGATTCTATTATGATTCCTTAAGCAACAATGATGTTGTGATAAACACCAAGATCAATTAATTGATTTTCAAAACATGTACTATAGAATTTATGATGAAAAAACATAAAAGGGTTTGGTGTTTACAAGGATTTTGTTAGGGAATAGGAATTATGATTGACCAAATGCCTTAATAACTGGTAATTAAGGTTTTTTTATTGGAGAAATTAGCAAGGAGTGTGAAGACTATGGGTAATGAACTGGTTCATAACAGTTATCAAATAGGAAAATGATTCAAAGGGACATATGAGTCATGAAAGGGTAGGCATAGGCTGAGTTCGGTTTTGGTTGGTGGTTAAATTCATACTTAAACTAATATCACACAATCTATCAGGTGTTAGTGGGATATATATATTAAAAATCAGGTGACTAGAAGGATCTTAAAGATTAATTTCCAAAGTATATTTACAGATTTGTACACGCTAGGAAAATGATTTTATGCCTTTAAATCACACAAGCAATCTGGATATTAGTCTTAGATATAACAACAAGCTCTACACAGGTTGTACTTACTCTTGAATTCAAAACTCACATGAGAGAATGATGGATATATGCAACTACACCTTAATGACAAATAAAAAACAACCCTGAATAAAACTGTAATGACCCCAAATTTCTCTACCTTATTTAGACATGAATCTGGGTCACTACTAACTGAATCCATATTTCATTGACTATAAATTTTACATATTTACCTTAACTTGTAGGGTCACTTAAATTATAACCTTAAATCTTAAACATAACATGCTTAGCAAAATAAAAATAAATCACTAACATTACATGTGCAGCGGAAAAAAAACTCATTCGTCATCTATAAAACCTTAAACCCCAATCCATATCTCCAATGTCGAATAAACATAATCCAACTATATTATGCAAAACACATTAAAAAACATAAACTCTTAATTCTAAAGGTCAACATGACCTGAGATACACGATCCATTATAAAATAAAAAGACTGTACTAATACGAAAAATAAAGACTAAAGATGGCATCCACTAGTATGCCCTCCTCCAAAATTAAGTGCTCCCAACAACGTACATATACTCTATGACCCTTTTAAAATAAGAATGATATGCAATGATGAGTTTCACGACTCGTTAGTAAGTATACAAAACCTACAACGGAATCGAATAGGTAAAACATAAATCTTTCAATATAAAATATTTAACATACTTTTATATAAAGTGCATATAGTATTCAACATGTATACATGTGTAAGTGTACATTCATTAGTTATCATATATCATAAAATCTAATAAATTTATCATTATACTTTATCATATGAAGTTATCCATGACAGTATACATGATCCTACTAATCCAAGACATTTTCCTAATATATGTGCATGACTATATATATATATATATATATATATATATATATATATAT
>JAOXJP010229704.1:0-24879 GCA_025762735.1 Platanus orientalis | reverse complement strand
ATTTTTTGGAAAAAAATTATTAATTATTTAAATATTCTGAAAATAAAAAAAAAATAATTATATGAGAGATTTTTTTTCACAAATCATGATAGATGTATGACTTTGAAAATAAATGCTAGGAAATGTCCTTAATATTTTTTCATATAAATGTTGTTTTTGTCATTTTATACTTTTTAAAAAATAAAAGATAGGTAAGAATTCTTTAAAAATTAAAAATAGGTTTTATTTCTAATTAAAATATGTTTAGATGGCCATTCTTTTTTATTTTTTTTCCAATTATATTTATATATTTTTTAGAATTTCTTCAGATTTTTTTTTCGTACAAAACAACTTTTTTTTTTTTGCACCTGATCGGCCGAGTCAACTCGGAATTGGTCTGACTCGACTGATCCAACTCAGGAATCGATCAGGTCAATTCCGCATTTTTAATCCATGCTCAGAGCTGCCTATGTTGCAGTGGTACTGGTCTTGCTTTTCCGTTTTACAATACAGCGTTTTTCCTCTGAAACTGTTTTGCTTGTTAATGCCACCATTTCACCAGTTTTCAAATTTTGAAATTAAGAGAGGAAAAACCTGACAAAGATTCCAAGTGGAAATAGATTGTTCATGTTCATCTAAAAGTGAAGCCTGTCACATTTTGAAGGAAAATCCATAAAATGTTGACAGCCATGCCAGTTCATGACAGTAGGTACACGTAAGCAAGTTTTTATCACCAAAGATATGGTGCTCAACTTACACTATGATGAAGAAATTATTGGGAAACCACACACCTTTCCCGTAAATCAAAAGATTCATAAAAAAATAGTAATAATGCAAACAAGAACATTAATAATGGTAGCATACCAAACACCAAGATTTTTAACCTGGAAAACCCTTCGATGTAAAGGGAAGAACCACGAGACCTAGTCTAGTAAATCTTCCTTTGTTTGTTAAATATGTAGGATTACAATGGGTCTTATCAAGTCATAATTAGAGGATTACATTAGAGTATAGAAGGACTAAAGGAAGGCCAAAATGGCCAAAATTGACCTGGGTTGAAGTAGTAAGGAGGGACATGGCGGCTTGTAATTTAAAAGCAGATATAGCCCTAAACAGAGCAGAATGGCGGATTAGGATTCGTGTAGTCAACCCCAAATAGTTGGGATAAGGTTGTTTGTTGTTGTACATTAGAGTATACAACTCATTGGAATACAAAACTTTACCAAAAGGTGGATGCAATAAGGGACCATAAACCACTTACCTCCAAAAGTGGAGATGATGTATGAACAGTTTGCTGAGCACGGTTGGTTCCCAATCTTCTATTCTTCTTCAAGATGAAATCCACAATCTGTCCCAACTTTCTCTTCTCACACCTAAGAAAGAAAAACAGTCCCAAACCAAGGAACTCTAAGCAAAAAGAGACTCAAGTGTTGTACGGTTAAAAAATTGAAGAGGCTAAACAAAAGACAACATCCTAATGGAAGCGGTCAAACCAAGGAACTTCCTATCCATCAGCCGTAGGATGTTTGATGTACACTATAGTGTGCACAAGGCCTGACATCACACATGCAGTTGGTATAGTTAGTATATTTGTTACCAATCTTGGCAAAGAGCATTGGGAAGCAGTGAAATGAATATTTAGGTATTTCAATGGTTCTTCCAAGGCGTGCTTATGTTTTGGAGGTGGTAAATCTGTGTTAAAAGGTTTCACATATACGAATATGACAGGTGATATGGATTCTAGGAAGTCCACATCCAGGTTCTTATTTACTTTTACGAGGGAGCTATATCATGGCAGTTCAAATTATAGAAGTGTGCGGCCTTATCTACTATAAAGGCCGAGTATATTATAGTTATAGAAGCTTGCAAAAAAATGTTGTGGATGAGGAGGTTTTTTCAAGAATTAGATTTAATGCAAGAGAAACATTTGGTTTATTGTGATAGTCAAAGTGTCATTCACCTTATTAAGAATCCATATTTCCATTCCAAATTCAAGCATATAGAGGTGAGGTATCATACTACCATTTGATTCAAGATGTTTTGAAAAGCAAATCATTACAAGCTGAAAAGAACCATATCGATAAAAATGGTTCAGATTTGATGACAAAAGCTTTTCCAGGGATAAGCATGAAGCTTGTTGTGGTATAGCAAATCTGGGTATAGTAGATCCTTCCTCATGAGCCAGGAGGGGGAGATTGTTGAGCTTCCTTCCTCACAAGGTGGGGCCCACTCCTTTGTCCAGACATGCACATGGTATAGCAAATCTGGGTATAGTAGATCCTTCCTCATGAGCCAAGAGGGGGAGATTGTTGAGCTTCCTTCCTCACAAGGTGGGACCCACTCCTTTGTCTTGACATGCACATGGTTATACGGAGCCCAAAGGTCTCTCCTCTATATCATTTGAATTTATTGAGCATTAATGCTCAGTAAGTCTTAAGAGATAGCCCATTCGTTGGATTGCTTTTGAATTGTTTCTCTTCCCAAAACACACCCACTCAACCGTAGAACATCTTGGTCTTTTGCTTTTTTTGGTGTTTTTCTCTCTTGGGCTGGTTTCTCTCTCTTGTTTTAGAGAAGGGACAGTACTCTACGGTTTCAAGTTCACTTGTTTCAATACCGCCTCTTGTTGGAGGTAAGTGGTTTCTTTTCCCTTTGTTGTATCCACCTTTTGGTGAAGTTTTATAATATAAGGAATTGCATGCTCTTGATGTAATCATCTAATTGTGATTAGAGAGAACTCGTGTAATCCTAAATATTTGATGAATAGTGGAAGATATACTGGACTAGGTCCTATGGTTTGTTCTTTCACATCAAAAGGCTTTCCATGTTAAAAATCTTGGTGCTGTAGTGTACTTGTATTCTTGTTTGCATTATTATTACTTTTTTCTGTAAATCCTTTTATTTACACATAGACAGGAAAGGTGTGTGGTTCCCAACAAAAGTACCTATTGTGTTTCATATGTCATCTGGATGTACTTGCCTGTGCTACACTGGTAATAGAGCTGGATCTGATGCAGCTAGAAATTCTTATGTAGTCATTGAGCTCTTTACTCTTCAACTATAGGTTTTGTAGAATAGTCATCAAAGCTCTTAATGGTAGTCTTTAAGGTGTGGTACAGATATCATGTTCTACCTTGAGGTGATACCTAAATGCTTCAGGCTCTAGAATAGTTTATTGATGTAGATTTTTCTGCCACACTGATTCTTGCATCCAACCTGCATTTTTCCTCATGCAATTAATCATAGGGAATCAAGGTTGTGGTGGTTGATGTTACAAGAGAGCAGCTCTGCTTAATTTTTTCATGGTTTTTCATCTGCAAGGATGCCCAAAGATGTATTATAGCCATTGATGCTTTCATTCATTGAGTCTGACTATGCTTCATTTTGATGTAGTAGCTATTGTCAAATAAGTTATGAATGCTAGTTAACTTATTTTCCTAGTTAAGTTATTTTCTTGTCACGTCATTAAAACATTTTTTTTAATCTTAGTAAAAATATTATAAAAAAAGGGAATGCAGTTAATAAAGTCATGACACTTATAGCAACCAATAGGAGGTCCTGAGATCTGAAAGTGGGAGTGGCAGTGAAATTATGGGGGACCTTTATTTGAAGTTCACAGCAACTAACTTTAACAAAGGAAGAAGTATAGGAGGAAATGTTCATGTTGTTTTCCTGAGTTTCATTTTTATGACATTAAATTTTCTCATTTTGAGGTTACGCAGACAAGTAGTTTAAGACTTATCCCAGTCATTTTTTTGGTGTATGGGGTTACTGATATGAGTTTCTCGTGTAAGTGGCTTGGTCAAGTTAAACATATAAATTGGATAGCAACTTTATTGAATCCACAATAAGTAATATTGGTTTTTGTGTTGGTGGGTTTCAATGTGTACCTGAGCTTTTATCCTTATGGACATGTTAATTAGTTCATTTTTGTGTGGTCAGTTTGTTGCTCTCTCTATCTCTATCTGTGTGTATGTGTGTGTGCCCTTCTTTAATAACCAATGGTACTCATTAAAGAAAGGTAGACAAGGGAATTCTTTTAAGGAGAACTACCTACCCTTGTATGCAGTCTATTCACACTATTCTTAGTTTAGGAGGTGGCCAACTTGTTATTGCTTCTATCGATATGGATGGAAAATGCCATAAACCCTTCTTAATGATGACTATCATCCATAGTGAATACAAGCTCCAAGGGATCCCTCTTCGTACTCAGATCTTAAGCAATTTGATGAATCACCAACCAGCTTTTGCTATCTTTCCTTACTGGAGAGACTACTTTTGAAAATGAAAATACCTTGAAAATTTGTTTCCGCCTTTCCAAATCCTTTCAGTGAATAAGACCATAAAGTTCGATGTTCTCCCCCTTAAAATATCTAAAATATGCCACCAAGTCTCACTAGACAAGGTTTGGAGATATCTTCCATGAAAGATAAGTTTTAACCTCCCTATCTGGGACACTAGTCAGTGTATTGTTTAACTTCAACCCACCACTAAACAAGATGCCGGCTGAGAACCTCTCAGAATCTAACCTTTCAAACAGTTAGAATTTCACTACAAAAAGACTCTCTCTCTACCACCAATATCTTGATGACATTGTGGATTGCTTGAAAAGAAGCCAATCACTTCTCTCTAATCAGTAATCACTAAGAAGGAATAAGATTATGAAGCTCTTTAGCATCTGAACAATGAACAAAATGGTATTTTAAAAGTTTTCCTAGTCCTTAAATAGTAGGCATCTATTAGGAAGAAGTTCCCTCACAGAGACGATGATCTATGCTCACTATCTTTTCTGATATGGCCATCTACCCAATCTTCTCAATCATTGAGAAAGTTGGTCATCCAAATCCTTGGCATTGACAAACACATGCTGGGGCTTCAGGTGACAATAATGTAAGAGGATCGTGGAGAAGGCATCATCATCACCATGATTTCGTTTCTACCTTCCATTGTTGTTGTTGTTGTTGTTGGTAGCATTAGTATTAGTATTAGTATTACTATTACTGTTATTGTTATTATTATTATTATTACTTTGATAGTTTTTCACTCTCTATTTTTATTGCCACCAATGGGCTTGTTGGTAACAGTTACACAATCCATCTAAACTTGGTTTCATTTTGTTCTATATCTTCTCTTGTTTCAGACCTTCTCTCCTTGTCTAATAGATCCACATCACCCATAAATCAAAAGAATACACACACACACGAGCACACTGAAACATTTTAAAACATTCTGAATGGTAAAAGGAAACAAAATAAATCATTGATTCTATGTAAATCTATCTCAAATAATTGAAACTACTTAATAATTAAGTTCAAATCAAAGACTGATGATTTCAGCGTCTTTCTTCCTCATTTGGTATTCCCACCTCATTGAAGAGGGTTTGGTATGGTCTAGTACAATGGGTAGCTCTTTTTCTGCTTTTAAGCTACAATTATTTACTATCTTGAAATTTCAAGCTACAATTTATTAGCTGATGGAATGGTTTTGATTTCTTTATTTTTTATTTAAAGCTTATATTGATCATTAATTTGATGATCAGGCTACGATTGGTATCGATTTTCTATCGAAGACTATGTACCTTGAAGATCGAACAGTTCGATTACAGCTCTGGTAATCTTCACTACTTCATGATGTGTCAGATCTCTCTGCTTAAATGAATGCTATAGCTTTATTCATTACACGTCATTTCTCTATTTGTCTGGCAATGCAGTCATACATGTAATATATAATCTATATACATATGTGGGTCATGATTTAACGATGGGCCACTCATGTGAGAGAGCACTTTTTAATTGTCAGTGTCAGAGAGTAGTCATCCAATATAAGGTGGGGTATGAGTTAAGTTGGTTAAGTCTGATATTTAAAAGTGCCACCTCACATGAGGGCCCTTGTCTGATAAAATAACCGTATTTTATTCAGGAGAAAGGATTATTCATGCAAGATATAGCGGATTTAAACTCTAGAATAGTATCTATCTCCTGAGCTTACCAGTCATCATCGTTGCAAGATTATATATAAAAAGTAGGGTGGTTAATTACTAGCGTTAAGTTTGTTCTATTACGGGATGGTGGATTGCTGACCTTGGATGCCTTTCCTCGTCTATTTGGTATGGTGTTCTGGGGGCCATATGTTGGCTTCTGGAAGGAAAGAAACAATAGGATTTTTGAGGATAAGTTTCGAAATCAAGGGGAAATAGTACTCTTTATTTTTAAGATACTACTGGAATGGGCCTCAGTATGGTCTAATTTTGATGTGATAGTATGGGATTCAATATGGGTTATGGAGTCGTAATCGGTTACCGTTTAGTGGTACCTTTTTATTTTGTTGGTTTCACCTTCGTGGTGATCCTCTTTGATATACTTTTTCATATTGCTTGAATTTCAATAAATTATATCCTTACCATTCAAAAAAAAGTTTGTTCTATTACACTTTGCACCTATTCTGCTGATGAATTTGAACTTGGCTTTCTCCAAACTCTATGAACAATATTCTCTATATGGACATTTGCTTCAATTACTTGAGCTTTCAAAATATATTTTCTGTTTTGATTGGAGGAATTGCTAAGGAAAGAATTTTTTTTTTAATAATAAAGGTATATTAAGAAAATAATAATAATAATGAATAGAAAACAATTACAAAAACAACAATTGATAAACATACAAACCTGGCAAAAGCATGAGAAAACCCTGAGAACCCTGCAATAAGAACACCTATCTATGTTGAAGTATATAAATTTGTCTCTCCTAACACCTTAAGGTTTTGAGAGAGTTGGTTAGTTTACTGTTATGGTATCAAGGCCAAGCTGGGTCGCAAGTTCGAATCTTGGTGGAAGAATTTTCCCGGATATAGTGATGTGCACGTGTGTACATGTTGTGTGGACTTGCGCCTAGCTCCCTGAGAGTATTCCTAGGAGAGAACAGTGTTCCTCCTGAAGGGGGTGTTGAAGTATACTATTTTGTGTCTCTCTTAACACCTTAAGGTTTTGAGAGAGTTGGTTAGTTTACTGTTAACATTCTACTCCCTATAAGGGTCACACTCGCTAAAAGTGCCATGATGCCCAATGTCAGTTTGTAAGGTGTGAGGTTCTGATTTTTTGAATTGTTCAATAACCAATTTTGCATTTGCGTTTCACCTATGATCAGAACATGTTTAAATGAAGTGTTTTTGGCTGCTTGATATGTGGAAATGGAAGTATCTACAACGACTACTACTACTACTTTTACCTGCTTTGCAGGTGATAGGCGTGTTTTTTTGCTCAGCCAACAGCCTAATTTTGTGTAGCTTAGGATTATGCATGCATACATATCTACTCAATATAGTTACTTATTCTTCACAAGTGATACGTGTACTAAAATAGTTTCCATATGTATATATGTTTAGAAAATATTGCATGTAGGTTTATATATATATAGAGGGAGAGATATCAATTTCATGAAGCTTTATCCCAACTACTAGGTGTTTGCTTTTGGAATCTTGTTTGCTATTCTACTCTATCTACATATTTTTTTAAATAAATAAATAAATAAATAATAAAATCATAAGCACTCTAATGTAGGGGCTTTTTCACACTGGGCTCGAGTAGGGCAGCCCGTGTGAGACGGGGGAACACTTGGGGTGGGGTGATCTGTGAGAGACAGGCAACTCGTGTGAGATGGGATCCACAAAGGAGGGTTTGAACGAGGGTTTGGCTTAGCCTAGACTATAAGATAAAGGGCTTGATTTACCTCCCTCTATCAGTTCGAGCTTTTAGAACAAGTAGTTGGTTGTCCAGCATCAAAGTGATATCAGAGCAAGAGGTCTCATATTCGAAACTCCTCACTAAGGTTAATAATGTAGGAGAATTTTTACTTTGGGCTCGAGTGGACCAGCCCATGTGATACAGGGGCACACTTGGGGTGGGGTGACCTATGGGAGACGGACAACTCATGTGAGGCAGGACTCATGTGAGATGGAACCCACAAATGAGGGTTTGGCCAAGGGTCTGGCTTAGTATGGACTATAAGATAAAGGGATTGATTTGTCTCCCTCTATCAGTTCGAGCTTGTAGAGCAAGTGGTTGGTCGTCCTGCATCACATTCATATCTTTTCTCAGTAGTTCAAGTCTTTTTGGCCTACCCTACCCCCCTGTCCTTTTTATGCTTAGAACTTGCACCATATCACTCATTACTGGTGTAGTCATTGTTCTTGCTTGCACATGACTGAACCACCACATATGACTTTCCCTTATCTTGTCACCTACTGGTGCTATCCCTAAGTTCTCACAAGTGCATTTATTTCCGGTTCTATCCTTTCAGTCTTGCCTCTCGTACATCTCAAAATCCTCATATTATCTAACACTTACTCTATGTATGCTGTTTTTTGGTCGCTCAACATTCTGCTCCATAACAAAGATTTTTTTAATATAAATATATACAGTAAATGAGAATAAAGGAAGAAAGAAAGAAAAGAGAGGAAACACTCAGAAAAAGTGTCCCCAATGTATAAATCCTGCAAATTCCCACTTCTGTCAGATTGTACTCGATGGACTTAGCTGGCTTGCAAAGTCCCACCCTGATCAGCTAGTTTATAGTAAAAGCAAATGCCTATTCTGCATGTGAGAAAACTGGAAACTGTATATGTATATGCATAACATTAGAATAATGGGTATGGTTTATGTTTAATTTCAAGTAATCTGAAACTTCATCATGAGTTGGTATGGTTCTTAGCAAGACAAAATGTGCATTGTCATTAAGCTTAATTGTGGGAATTGATAAGGAAACTTTTTTATTATGCATGTGTATTTCTATTTTCAAGTTGACAAGAATGAACCACAAGACTTAAGCCATGATTTGAAAGTCATTACCCTCCTGAAACATGTTCATTTTAGAAGGTTGTTTTGTCTTATATGGTTTTATATTTGGTTACAGGGATACAGCTGGACAGGAAAGATTCAGAAGCCTTATTCCAAGCTACATTAGGGATTCCTCTGTTGCAGTCATTGTATACGACGTTGCAAGTATGCAAAATTTAAATTTTCTTCTGTTTGGAAATTCCCAATGTCATTCATTCACTGACTCATGCATGGTTAGTTTTTGCATATCAACGAATGAGGAAAACCAGTATGAGGGTTAAAACCAAACAGCTAAATAGTGTTTTCACACGGCTTCGATGTTATGCTCTTGTTAAAATTCAGGCCTATCACCCAAGCTAATTTTTTGTTCAATAATTTCATATATTTTATAAAGCATCTCTACTTCTTCATTGATTGGGCATTCCTCTAGCATGCATAAGATTGTTTGCTGACGGAAACTTTTATGATATAGGTCGGCAATCTTTCCTAAACACATCAAAATGGATTGAAGAGGTCCGAACCGAGCGGGGAAGTGATGTTATTATTGTTCTTGTTGGGAACAAAACAGATCTTGTGGACAAAAGGTAAGACTAACCTTTTTTATGGAGCTTTATCTTGAATTAAGTTGGTTGTCTCATCTCTGTTATTTTTTCTTTGATGGAACCTTTTTTTGAGGATCTCTTAGTTGTCTGTACAGAAGAATTTATATTTTTCTAAGATCAATGGTGGAAAGTAATCTGCACTATAGTCTCAAATTTATTGAGTCCATACCTTTCTTTTCGATAAAAATGACAAGGCAAGAACACTACAGTTTCAATGTGTCAAGGCAGGGTGGTTGTTCAATTCTCATGTGATGTGCTCTGGGGTGTAAGCATGCATAAAGTTTCTGTTTTGTCAAGAGAATAGATAGAAATTAAGAAAATCAAACAAAATGAAAAAGTTGTATCAGAAAAAATGGGAATGATTTTATGAAGATCATCATTATCTTTAGGTATTCTACCCAATCGTATTTGCAAAGTTCATACATATTGTCATTGTGAGTTGCTCAAAGTTACTTGGGAAATAAAATGCTTTCTGCAAACAAATATTTAGTTCTGGTGATATGGCCAAACAAAACACTAATTCAAGAGGAACCGTGCTACTCTTTTAGCAGCTTTGATGCTTTTACTTAATGACTCAATATTAGTTTGACAGATTTAGTGGTGGATGATGGAGATTGGAGATGAACTCTAACTCAAATTTTAGTTTGAGACAAAAATTGTTTAACTTAAAAGAACTGGTAAACTGGCTGCCTTGGTTTGCAGTTTCCATGTGTCAAGCTGTCAGTGCCAGTGGGTGTGATACCCAATGCATTGCAGCAGCCATCAGCTTATCATTTTCTTAATTCAATATTGTCAGAATTTCGAAATTAATATCAAGGAAGAGACTATGACAAACAAAAGAGACTAGGGAAACAAATTACAATGAAATAGATGCTATCTCAAATTTGAATTGGGATGGTTGCTCATGTGAAAATAATTTATCCAACTGCTACTTGGGAACAGAGAGTGATATACGACTTGTGTATTGGGCTTTGACAGTGATGATTTTCTAAACATAACTTATATTCTGGGAATGAATATTTTCTTTCAAGTTGGTGAGTAAAATCATTCAAAAAGTGTCTAAGCCTTACAATGGAACAAAAAGATTCTGCACTAGATGCCTCATCTAAAAGGTATCTGCTTCACATGCATTATGGTAGCCCCTCACTTGGTTGTTAACCACTCTTGAGGAAGTGTATGTATGTGTAATCATAACAATTGATGCTAAGGGTAAACTAGTTCTGCTGAAGATAAACTTGTAATATGTGGTTTCGTCTTAAGTAGTTTGTGGTTAAGCATGAATCAGAGCACTTGTTCTGTTTCTGACAACCGCTTCTCATTTGTGCTGTTTCCTTTTAAGTAGTGTATAGAACACTAATTATTAATTTAGTAGATAATGATGCTTCTTTCCTGTAAACCAGCAAAACCTTGTATATTTAACAGTTGGTGCTATCATTTGGTCACACTTTTAATATTATGTTGATGATCCAACAGGCAAGTTTCAATTGAGGAAGGAGAAGCCAAAGCTCGTGACCTTAATGTTATGTTCATTGAGACTAGTGCCAAAGCAGGTTTCAATATAAAGGTAGGACCTCAGCTTTTGTTTTTGAGTCAGGTAAAAAATGAGCACCATATGCCAATAGGATAATGCTGCAACTAATGCTTGTGCAGGTATTGTGGCCCACTATTTAATTGGGTCCCTCTTTAAACCTTGGTGAATGACTCTAATCATCTGATCTATTGCATTATTTTGGAAACAGGATAGCAAATGATCTTTAAAAAGGAGGATAGATCATATGTTTTTTTTTTTGGTTGATGAATAACAATAAAATTTTATTAGAACAAAAATAAGAATACTAGACAGCTGAGAAAGCTGCAAGAAACAAGCCAAGAAAAGAAAAAAGCTACTTTAGCATCCGGCATATGGTCCCCAAC
The DNA here is from genome assembly GCA_025762735.1 of Platanus orientalis. Classification (NCBI taxonomy): domain Eukaryota; kingdom Viridiplantae; phylum Streptophyta; class Magnoliopsida; order Proteales; family Platanaceae; genus Platanus; species Platanus orientalis. The sequence goes on along the minus strand of JAOXJP010229704.1, from coordinate 13,554 downwards.
AAACTTACCATGCTGCTCAACACTCCACTTAGCCAACTTATTGCCAAAAAATTTTGATCACATGGAACATATAGTAACACGACCTTAAGCTCCTCAGTCAAGACCCTTATTTCATCTATAAAGTGTTGCATCCTCCACTAACCACACTTATCCCCCCTCCCCTATCTAATAACTGTCTTGAAATACCCTTCCACAATGCAATCTTTAAGATTCTTACTCTTAATCATCCGTAAGCTTTCAAGCAAACCAAGAAGTTCAGTGTGATTAGCATCACTTGTCTGTATCGGGCCCCCTTTAGCACAAACAATATTACCATGATGGTCTTTCAATATACATCCGTACCCAGGTTTCCAAAAGATGCTCCATCAAAGTTAACTTTAAACATGCTGGTGTTAGGAGGGACCCACTCCAAGGCAAGGACTTGCTTCATGGAGGGAGATACTAAAATGCATGTGATCTAATCCCTTACAATGTCATTCAAGGAACAATCTTTAAATTATCTTTTCACCAAAACCCATGATCCAATTTCACATAGCAAATAATTGATAATCGCTTATATGTCCTCTTATTATCCTCAAAAATTCTTCTGTTCTTTTCATTCTACACCCCCCAAACAATACCCTGCAATAGAACATGAAGAAATTTTTTTCCTTACACCCCTTTAACGTCACCTCCCCTCTTATGAACAAGGTCTATAAGAGTTGTTGGAAAAATAAACTGTAAAAATAGAGTATTCTAAAAGAAACTCAACATTTTGTAAGTAAAGTCACAATGGATAAAAATGTGATTCCTTGATTCCACATCATTTCCACATAGATCACACACTAGGGGGGATAAAGCCAAGAAAGGTTGTGTTTTCTAAAGGACATCCATGGTGTTTTTCCTACCTAAAACAGCCACCCAATTAAAAGCCTTCACCTGAGAAGGCGCAAATGAATTCCAAACTTTATGGATCGGAAAATGCCTAGGAAAAAAGTAATCATAGAGAGAAAGGATTTGAAAGAGGAAATACCATCAAAAGAGGGGATCCAAATTTGGGAATCTTGATCCCCACTCGATAAATAGACCAAGTGAAGATCCTTCATAAGATTACGTACCAAGGAAACCTCCCACTCATAGAGATCACGAGTAAAATTAAGACGCTAAGATAGACTATTAGAATTGTGGGATAAGATATCAGCCACTTCGGCATCCTTATGAGAAGCAATACGAAAGGGACGAGGATAAGCCGACGTAAGAGTGGAATTATCCCACCTAAGTTCCTTTCAAAAACAGGCCTTTAAACCATTACTTACGGAAATTTAAGTGTGGAGATAAAAGAGAGGACTTACTTATAGAATATGTTTTCAATACAAGGAATTTGGAAGGATGATTGCAGTCCCACCCAATAGCATCAAGCCCGTATCTGCTAAGAATGATAGAATGTCATAAGCTTCTCTATTCCGTAGCAAATCTCCATAACTATTTCTCTAATAATGTCAAGTTTCTCTCAATCTTCTTAATTCTGGGCCCCCTTGCTCCTTAACCTTCACAACTACATTCCACCTCATAAGATTTTTTTTCCTTTGTCTATCACCTTTCCAAACGAAATCCCACTTTACTAGGCATTTTGATTGAAGACATGTAGTACACCGTGATATTAGATAAAACTGCCTTAATCAAAGTTATTCTTCCACCTAGGGATATGTAAGACCTCTTCCAACATGCTAGCTTCTATGACATCTTCTCTACTACTAGATCCCAAAAGGAGATAGCTTTGGGATTTCCACAAAGACCATACTTAAGTACTTCTAATTTCTAAAGCCACCTCCCCACCTAACAGCCTTTAACCCTTGCAAGATCCTTTAGAACACCATCCTCTACTTGAATACCCACATGCAAGATTTTTTCATGTTCACTTTTAACCTAGAAATCACTTCAAAGATGTTGAGGTATAACTCCATATTTCTAATATCTCCCTATCAGCTTTGAGAAAAAGGATCGTATTATCAGCAAACTGCAAATGAGACACCATAATTATGTTATCCCCTATAACAAAACCTTCCACCAGGCCTTTCATCAAGTGAGCTTGCTCCACCTTTCTTAAGATAGCACTTAACCCATCCACCATAAGAGAGAAGAGGAAAGGAGACAATGGGTTGCCATGTCTTAGTCCCCTAAATGATTTAAAGAATCCTTTGTAGGTTTCATTCACCAACATTGAGAAAAAAGGATCAACAATTCAACCTTCCATCCACTCAATTCATCTCTCCCCAAAACCTCTTAACACCCAAAAGAGGAAATCCCAATCAACTTTGGCATAGGCCTTCTCCATATCTCACTTGCACATCACCCCTTGTTCTCTAGATCGCTTTTTCATGTCCACGCATTCATTCGCTATCAGAATGCTATCCATAATTTTCCTTCCATGAATAAAGGCACTTTGGGTAGAAGATATCACCAACCCCAGAACTCCTTTCAATCTCAAGGACAACACTTTGGAAATGATTTTATATAGACTACTAACTTAACTTATAGGCCTATAATTTTCTAACTCCCTCATGCCATCTTTTTATGAATAAGAAGTATGAATGTCGATCTCATCACTTCGTTCATCATTCCCCTTTCAAAAAACTCCCTAAAGACCTTCATGATATCGTCTTTTATGGCATTTCAACATTCTTGGAAGAAGAACATTAAGAAACTATCCGGGCCCAAAACTTTGGCACCATCCATCCCAAAATAGTAGCTTTAACTTCCTCCTCAACAAAAGGCTTTTCCAAGTCAAGAGCTTGATCATTAGTGAGCCGGGACTTAAACAAGTTATAAATGTAAGGTCTCTTAAAAAGATCCTTCTTACACAAATTTTGAAAGAAAGAAATTGCTTCATTAGTGATATTCTCAAAATTTATCACTTCCTCTCCATCTATCATCAGACTGGTGATCAAATTTTTTCTCTTCCGCCCATTAGCTACCTTATGGAAGAAACTTGTGTTCCCATCCCCTTTGCTAATCCATTTACGCTTAGCTTTCTGATGACAAAACACTTCTTCCACTTCTAAAATCTGCTTCATCTCAGCCAATACCTCCTGCCTTTTGCACATAAACTCCTCTGATCTCCCTTCCTTCTTTTCCACAAGGCCATCACTACTTTGAAATTCATCACACAACTTATTCTTGCTCTCCTTTAGTAAGCCAAAAGTTGTCATGTTCCAAACCAACAATCTTCCTTTAATGTAAGACAACCTTTTCATAAAACAAACCCTCTTGACCACCAACATCGCACTCATTCCACCAAGAATGAATCAAACCCTAAATGAGGGATGAGTAGTCCACTTCTTTTCAAATTTAAAAGGCTTAGGACCAAAGCTTTGCATTGAGGTGTTCAGTAATACCAGCCAGTGGTCAAAATTCAGTTTCGGGAGCACCTCTTGATAAAAATTAGAATAAAAAATCCTCCCAATATCCTGAGGTCAAAAACTTGTCAAACCTACTCAAAACTAGAACATCTTTCCCATTCATCTATGTATACTTGGAATTGCACAGTTGATTGTCACGAAGGTTACTATTCCTTACGAACTACTCAAAATCTCTCATACTTCTTGTGATCCTTCATCAAGAATTCTTCTCGTGAACAAAACAAATCACGTTGAAATCACCTCCCACCATCCATGGCCTTGACCACCTGTGCCTCAACTCCTTCACTTCCACCCAAAAGTCTTCTCTATTAGTAGTCGAAGCAGGTCCATATGCCCAGTAAACATCCATTCCCAACTAGGCAAAAGATCCTTTAATGTAATAGAAATAGAAAAGTTTCCTATGATTTCCTTAATTCTGCCAATATTCATCGGATTCCATGCACATAAAATTTACCCTGCGGTACCTATAGTAGGTATAATACACCAGTGTGATAAAGCAGAGCCCACAGACCAGTGACCAAGCCTTTCAGAAAGCCTGCGGTACCTACAGCATGCACAATTCCCCATCGCACCTTTATCCCCCTTCTTACCAAGGCCCCCACCACCAGAAAGCCTTGAATATTTAGAGAGTTTCACCTCTTTACCTTCACTATCACTCACAGTAAACCACATCCTCTCAATTAACCTATCTACCACTTATTCTTTACTACACCCATCAATGTCATCCCAACCTCTTTATTCCCCCCTTCTCCAGCCCATGGCATTCAAGAGCGATGAGCAGAATTGGGACCTTCAAGAGGTGGACAGAAAGGAGAGGGCACAAAATTATGTAAATCAGAATTTAAAACAACATTCATACCTGGGGAATTAGTAGGGTAAATGGATATCACCCAATTGAGAATTCTGCACCACCTCCATAGAGATGCTCTTCTAGAGAGCTTTCTCACAGCCAGACACAACCCCATTGGACAGCGGATAATCAACCAGATGCACTGAACCATGGATGTGTGACTAAAGAAACCTTTGTGATGATCATCCTCAGCTGCAAACACTGCCATATCTTCTTGAGATATATATTCCTCCTCAGAGCCACTAAAGGAGAGAGCTGCATTTTCACCCCATCGGTTAGCATCCTCCCTATCAGATGGGGGGTCATAAATTGCACATCGTCACCAATAGGTATCATGTCATCATCACCGAGCCAGCCCCTCCCCTCTTCATCATTCCAGAGACGGCGTCTTTGAAGAGCCATAGCTTTTGGACATTTTCCACTTCTTGTTCTGACATTTAGAAGATGCTGACATCCCCCCTGCCATCCTGGCATAACATCTTCATGTTACCAAAGCTCCTTCCTTCAGTAGGAACACTATTTGCCCCACCAGAAACAACCTTACATATTGTTGGCTTCGACCCTGGGTTGCACTTACCCATGCAGACTTGAACAACATATCGACCTCATGGCAGAGCTCATCATCCCTCAAAAAACTATTCGGATCAACTTCCCTTATACCCTTTGTCTCCAACTCTACGTATGAGGAAAAGAGCTTTGATCTTCTAGGAGGAGAAGCCTTTGAAGGTCTCTCCATAGCCACTGTCAAACCCTTGTTACAACAGGGCCACCTAACTCAGGTTGGGCTTTGATAAGGCTCGAAGACTCACCAACATGGGTCCCATCCTTATCCATACCTTCCATGCCTAGTACAATTGTGATCCAACCCCTCTATTTGATCAGGCCTTAGCTATATGGGCATTGGGTTAGGCCCTGAAGGGCTCCCAACTTCAAACTTTGAATTTTGAAAAGCATGCTCCCTGTTTGAATGAGGTCCATCCCCGACTGTAGAAACAATTTCCCGATTTCATGAACTCTAGGGGAAAAAACGTCAAAAGCACCATCATTGTCCTCCTCCAGGTCAGCCTTCCCCCCTTCGCCACCTCCATCGCTGGAAAAGCAACCGACCTTTAACACAGATTCAACTTCCACCACCAAAGACAAAACGATGCCCTGCATATTCAGCTTCAGCACCCTTGGAATTGACTACAGCAACCCTCCGGCAACCTTGAGTCGCATGGTATCGAGAACCTCAAATCTACTAGTTTGTCGGTCCACCAATTCCAACCCGCCACACAGTTCTCTAACTTTTCTGGAAAATATTCTGCGACCACAGGTGAGGGGAAAGTCCCCACACCTTAATCTATCTTGCTTCTTGAAGCATTGGAGGTAGGACACTAATCTCCGGCGACCATTTCCTTAACAGACTGACTCCGGCATCGAAGTTCAACGGACCACCTTGAATAACCTTCTCCAGTTCATCCCTCGACTCCATGAAGCAAGAGCTCTGTTCATAGGCCACTCTACTGGGAATAGGACCACGTCGTTGGGTCACCTTCTACAAAACTCCTGCGATAGCCGTGAACTAATCCTCTTCCAGTCAACCCTAGTACCCTAGACATCACACACCAGAGCTCTACTCCATCTGTCAGATACTCTCGTCTCCTTCACAAATTCTCCTTGAGTCTGAAATCACTGGAATAGGCATTGGATCTTTCTCAGAAAAGAAACTATGGTCTGCCGGCGGTATCACAAAACCTTTCTCAGCAGATAATCTATGGTCTGTGGGCGGTAGCACCTCCTTACTTTTTGCATCAATCATTTACTGTAGGACCAGCGCAAAGTTGGTCCATCCCAAGAACTCCAAATCACCTGCAATCACAATGAGCAAGTTCCTTCTATCCTATTTCCATTCCGTTAACCTTATGAACCAACCCCAGTCATTGGGCCCCTTAGAAAAATCGTGGAGTTCTGTGAACGCAAGGTCTCATGAAAAGCCATATCCCTCCTGTCATCCTTAGCCCTCTTCAGGATGGAAACGACCTTCTTGCACAGACTTGAATCGAAGGATACAACATGCTGTCTTCCTTTAGCTCTTTCAGTAATCGAGAAAACCGCAGGTCCCTTCAGATCCTCTGTCCAAATTTCATAGGACTTCAGTTCTATATTCAAAAATCACTTCATATCACTCCCTAGCTGCTACCATTCGCTGGAAAAACACCTCTTGTGCTTCTCTCTCCTTTCGTAACACCAAATTTGTTACAGAAAAATTTGTAGCTCATAATTCATCATGCTTTAATGTTAGAATCATCTCAATTTTTGAGTCAGCAGATTCTCCTTTGCTGGAACAATTGATTGCTGTATTCTATGTGGGAATAATTGAAGTGTATGTATTAATTGATTAGGTTTTAATTCCTTTCTTGGAATCTTTCTTGAGTTAGGCTCAACCCACCAGGTTGTGAATCTGATGTTTTTTAGAACTTAGACTCTACTGTTACTAAATGAATAAGCCAATATCCTGTTTTTACTATTTCCTTTTGGTTGATTGTTCGACAGTCTTGAGTTTCTTGAAAAATTTATCTCCAGGCACTTTTTAGGAAGATTGCAGCTGCATTGCCAGGAATGGAAACTCTTTCATCAACGAAGCAAGAAGACATGGTTGACATCAATCTGAAGTCTACTGCTGGGAGTGCATCACAGTCGCAGCCACAGTCTGGGGGATGTTCCTGTTGATGCACAAATTGGGTTGGAACTCCCAGTTCTTCTGTAAAGGTTTCATCCCTTTTCTTGAAGCATTTGGCTTTGGTACGGTTAATTGTTCAGCATGGCAAGCCTTTTGCAAGAAGTATATTAAAGTAGTGGTAGTTGACCCACTTGCTATGAGAGATAGATAGTTCTGATAGTCGAATCAGTCTTAGGCAGTGTGATTTGCACCGAGATTTGTTAAGAACCTTCAATAGATTCAGAGTCCATAGAATTTTATGATCGAAATTGATTATAATATTTTTTATACCAAATTTACTACTTGGATATGTTTTGTTTGGAGTAAACATCCTAAAATTTAAGCAGTTTCCAAAATGTTGTGACTGGTTCAAACTTAATCCCTTTAAAGAAGTTCAAACAAGAACTTACTGGCACTGGAACTATTTAGTGATGTGTTAGTATATGCCATTGGTAATTTAAAGCAGAGGAATTCATGGTCATATGCTATCTATATTAGTTACATTGTGTGTAGCACTTTCTGAATCTGAAATCAGAATTAGAAAGAGCTATTAGGTGAGTCTCAAGTGAGTTACAAGAAATTCAGAACATATCACCCAAATTGCTGGAGACCACTATCATTAGGTTCTGTAAAGATCAATGTTGATGGAGTAGCAGGAAATCAATATGCATCAGCGGCAGTAGTTAGAGATCATTATGGTTCTTTCATTCAGGGTGAAACAAAAGAACTTGCACCATGCACTCCGGAAGAAGAAGCAACTCATGTTGGCTTAGGACCAGGAAATTCCATCCAGATTGAAGGGGATTACAGCTCAATAGGACATCTTCTCAATCATCGGCATGCTCATGATCGCTGAAGAATTCAAAACATCATCTTGGATTGCGGTCATTTAGTGCTTCTCCTACCTCGAGTGACCATTTCATTTGTTCTAAGACAAGGCAACAAAGCAGCCCATACTATGGCAGCCTTAGCTGTTAGGGAACGACTCTCTTAAAAGTAGAATGACATCATCCCCTCAAAGGATAACCTCCATTCTAGTAATGAATATTTGTAACTTTGAGGAAAGTTCTATTGAATGAAATTGAGCTTATGCTCTTTAGCCAAAAAAAAAAAAGATAACTTATCCTTCATATATGAATGGTGAAAGAACCGAAGTACCCACTAAGCAAGGAAGTCAAACAATTTTACAATGTTTAATTTTATGGTCATGGATTTCTTTTATAAGAAGAGTTAATGAAAGAGTAACATTACTTGAATAGTTGATTACTCTTTTTGTTTTAATTCTTTGATTCTTCAATTTATTTATTTATTTCATTTACATTTTTATTTTGAGGTTTGTGAGTGTATCCATCTACCAGTCCGAGCTGTCAATCCAAGATACACTCCTAACATCCAAGCTCTCAACCATTATTATTTTATATTATTGGATTATTTTTTCTTTTTTTCTTTTTTTTAGTTATTCTTCTTTCACATGATCAAATATTTGTCCAAATACATTTGTATTAAAGTGGGGAAAAGTCAAAATACGATATGGTATAATGTTGTAAGATTGAAAGTGGTTTTTTTGTCTCAAGAGCAATCTGGTCTCTCTATTCTTATTCTTGCCATTACTAACAGTCCCATCCCTCTCCCCTTCTCTCCCTCACCCTGTGTTTTATCCTTGAAATAGTTGTGTTACTGCTCAAAACCTTTTTTTTATTTTTTATTTTATAGAAAGTAAACTGGATATATCCGGATTCATATCCAATATTCAATTTAATAAATGGATATGAATGCCAACCTTATTTTTTACGTATCCGTTGTATATCCATGCTTGTATTGTTTACAGCCCTACTCTTATTTTTAAGTTTTTTCGTTCTTTTCATGAATATTTCATTGGCTTTCAAGATGTTAAGCAAAGATAAGACATGTTTTTAACACATTTCCCACGAAGAATAATACATGGATCTTTATCAGTCCTAGTGTGAAGCTCGTCTGGAAGACTAGTAAGACAAGATCAGTCTTATCATACCCACCCAATCGAATCCTTCATCTAGTTAAGCTGATGATTAGGCAATCCTTTGTGAAATGCAAACGCGGTGCTACGTATGCTAGGACGAAATTATCCACTTATGTGCAAATACATGCCCATAGTAATGCAGAGCAGAGAAACTTATGGTCAACCCCGCTATGTTAGGCAAATGGTTGCGGCTGGGATTTGGTGTACCCCCTTAAAGAGCACCTATGGTCTGCCCTGCATCAGGGGCGGACACATCAGCACTGAAAAAGTGATTTACTCTTTTGGGGGCTGAATTTCAATTTTCGGAGTCAATGTGTGCGCCCCTGATGTAAGGCAGACTTTAGGCGTTCTTTAATTGGGTGCACCAAATCCTCAGGGAAATGGTTGATATCCTGTCCAATACGCATTCTAAATTCTTGAGTCAGAGAGATCTAACAGATCTCTTAAGAGGCTTGACTGGATTATTTGGATTATTCCTATGGGCTCTTTTAGCTTTTGGTCTCTTCTTACCCCATAATTTTTTGTTAATACAATATTTTTCTTCATCAATTCTAAAAGATTTATAAAGAAGTCTCCCTCAACAATGGACTCTGCCATCCATTGGAATAATAAAGTTTAATGTTTTCAATGCGGCAGCTATCATTATCAGAGATTACATGGGTCAAATCATTGAAGGAGAGGTAAAGGATTTGAAAATATGTACAGCAAAGAGGCAAAAGCCTGGGTCGTCTTCTACATCAGTTTGAAAATAGCCCAATCGCATTTGTCACAGGCTGTCTTAGCAGAGAAGATTGCCTCCCGGTAGTGAAGATGATAAATGAGGAAAACAATCAGCCCCATTGGGGAATCAAATCAATAATTCAAAATTGCCATCTTCTAAAATCATTTTTAAGCCATATCATAATTTCCAATATATCTTGAAAGTATGCAACAAAGATGTACATTCAATGGCAGCCATTGTAGTAAGGGAGCATATTTATCCAAAACCCACCAAATGATCTCTTTTGGTACTCTATCATGTCTTTTCTACGTCAATAAAGATTATGTGAAGAGAATGGGTCCAATTAAGGATATGTATGATGGAATGATAACTAGTATTAGGACAACTTTGTGAGAGACAAGTAAATTTGTGATCACAATAGACCTGCACCAAGGGTCAGTATTGAGTTCATACCTTTTTGGCTTAGTTATAGATGAGTTGACTAGGCGTATACAAGAGGAAGTGTCATTTTGTATGTTGCTTGATGATGATGTGGTGTTGATTGATGAGACTAGAGAGGGGGTAAATGCCAAGTTTGACCTATGGAGGGATGTTTTAGAATCAAATGGCTATGGGATAAGTCAGACTAAAATAGAGTACACGGAAAACAAGCTTAGCCAAAATAAGAGTAGAAATGAGAGAGTAGTTAGAATTGATAACCAAAAAAATACCTCAGAGTGACTGTTTTCGTTATCTTGGTTTAATCATGCACAAAGAGGGAGATATTGTAAATGTTGCCCATAAAATTAGAGCGAGATGGTTGAAGTGAAGAGGTGCTTCTGGAGTGTTGTGTGGTAAACGAACACCACTAAAATTGAAGGGAAATTTTAATTAGACAGCTACAAGATCAGCCATGCTTTAGAGTGGCTGAAATGAGGAGGTTGCGATGGATAAGTAGCATGACTAGAATAGATGGAATTAAGAATGAATCCATTCGTGAGAGTTTAGGTATATAACCAATAGGTGATAAAATGAAGGAAAGTCAATTGAGATAGTTTGGTCATGTGCAACAAAGACCAATGATTGTACTAGTGAGGAGGAGAGGGACGATACAAGTTGAAGGTGCTAGAAGGACTAGAAAAAGATGTAAATTGATCTGAGTTGAAGTAGTAAGGAGAGACATGGCATCTTGTAATTCAACAATAGATATGCCCCTAAATAGAGTGGAATGATAGAACAAGATTATGTAGCCTACCCCAAATAGTTGGGATAAGGCTGTGTGTTTGTTATTGTTGTATTTTAATGGAATTTTTATAACGAACAAAATTCATGATGAATGAAATGAGCTTAAAATCTTTACCAAAAAAAAAAAGCCTTAATCCTTAATTCTCTAGTCTTTACCTTTTCAACCTTCTTATCATAAAGGCGCGTGGATCAAGCATAATCCACAGGAGTCTCTAAACAATGATATGTAATTGGCATCAGCCACTAACTCCCTGTTGCTATGCCTCATGCAACTTTCCTCTTAAAAGGATCTAATGAAAGTTACACTTTGCGTAGCCTTGGAAACGAAGATATCTTCGTCCTTTTGCCATTTGTGTTTGATGGTAAGCTGCCAGCAAGGAATGGAGAGTTTTGTAGAAGGGAGTGTTGTATATGATGAGTATGGTTTGTACTACTCTTTCTTTTTTCTTTTTTTTTATATGGAAATATGGACCTACATCATGACAACCGCATGAAGCGGGACCAGCTTGAGCTAGTGAGAAACCAAGCAAGCAATCTTGGAATTTTGAAATTTCAAAAGGGATTGATTGGGCATATGTCTGATCAATCGGAGCGAATAGCCCAATCAATCGGGAGACCTAAGTCCGATTGATCTGGATGCTCTCTGGGTAAAATTTTGCATAAAAAACATTGCAAATTTTCTCATTTTTCGTTTGTGAAATTTGTAGAGACACATCAAGGCATCTATGGATTTGATTCATGACATTCAACATCAAAGAGTGCCTAGAGTGTCTATAGACACATCTCAAGGTATCTCTACAATTTCTATAAAAGAATGGCAATCCCTAAAGTAAACTTCACTTTGAAAATCTCTATCTCTCATCTCTTTCAAAACCTCTTTGTTTTGTGAAACTCATTGTTCTCTATGTATAAATTTCTAGAATATTAACTTTTGGTGTTTAAGGGTTGATCTCACGATGCTGCAAACCACCGATCAACAAGACGACTTCGGTTGGGCCCATTTTATCATAGAGACAAGTTTTTTGAATCATTGTAGGCTCTATTCCTTTTAAAGAATGGAATAGAGGGCGAATATTGTCTTAAGGACAGTATGATCCGTGACTCAAGCATTGTTACTTCTTTCTTCTTATCAAATCCCTGTAACCAAAACCTCTTTTTCTAACAATCTTAAGACACTATTTTGGTTGACAATATCAGTAATAATGGCCTAGACTTTAATAACCCAATTATCTATTAATGCTCTCAAGAACAACATGACGAAACTGGAAAATTTTGACTGATCGAACTTCAGATGCTGACAACAAATACTTCATCTTCTTCTTACTTCTTTGGGTATTGTATATGTGCTCACAACTTCAAAACCACTAGAATAAGAGCAAGAATGTTTGTATAAACCAGACAAAGAAAGAAGTGGGAACTAGACAACTATTTTTGCAAATGACACATTCTTGATGCATTGTCAAATGCTCTGTTCAATGTCTATGAAGCAATGGAGTATGCCAAGATATATGGGAGGCACTATAAGTAAAATACAAGTTTCAACATGCCGGAAGAAAGAAATTCCTGGTAAGTCAATTTCTATAATTTACTATGACTGACAACAACTCTATTTTGGATCAATTTCATGAATTAGAATACATAATGAGACAACTTGAAAAAGAATGAAGTAAAATAAATGAATCGATTCTAGTCAGTTCAATCATTGATAAACTTTCCTAGTCATAGTGGGATCACAAGAAGAGTTTCAAACATAAGAAGAATGAAATGTCTCTAGAAGAACTTGCACAAGATATTCAAATAGAAAAACAACTTCAACTACGAGAAAAGAAGGAAGATTAACCAAAGTTTCTAGGAAAGATAAATGTGATTGAAGAAAGACCTCACCAATCTGCATTCAGGAATAGAGTTTACAACAAACTAGAATTCAAGAAAGAGTAACAAAATGGCTTGCTTCTACTGCAACAAGATTGGACACTTCAAAAGGAATTGTAGATTGTTCTTGAAAGAAGGAAGAAAGCAACAAGGAAAAGACCCTTCAAACTACAAGAGTGGTATGTCTCAAGTATATGTCACTGAAGAAGAAATCCTCACCGCGATCATTTCGGAAGTAAACATGGTTGGACATGATGATGAATGGTGGCTCAATTCTAGAACAACAAGACATGTTACATTTGATAAGAACATGTTGAAGTCCATTCAAGGTGATTAGAAATTCATAGACCTTAGTCTAACCTCGAAAAGGAATCTCACCTTAAATAATGTCTTGTATGTATCCAATATTTGAAGAAATCTAGTTTTGACCAATTTTCTTGTCAAACATAGTTTCAAAATAATCTTCGAATTGGATAAGTTTATTTTGTTGAAAAATGAAATGTATGTGGGTATGGGATATGCTTCCGGTGGAATGTTCAAATTTAATATTATTAATGAAAGTGATTCTTCTATTTATATTGTTGATTCCTTTAATTTGTGACATGCTAGATTATGACATGTTAATTTTAAGTCAATAGAAAGCATGATAAAGGTAGGTTTACTTTTTAAATGTTTAAATGATAAATTAGATAAATGTGATGTGTGCATAAAATCAAAGGTTACTAGAAAACCACTTCACAAAGTAGAAAAAAATACATAATTGTTAGGATTAGTATATTCTAATGTATG
>JAOXJP010229703.1:0-10905 GCA_025762735.1 Platanus orientalis | reverse complement strand
AGTGATCCTAAATCCTATTTTTGTAAAAGAAAAATGTTGATTTTTACATTCTACTGTTAGTGATTCTTAAGAGTACTATTTTGGACAGATATAATATGTTTTGAAAACACGTTTTATAAATTGTGCCTAGTTGGATCAAGCAGGTTCTTATATGTTATTTTGACTTAAGTTAATGTAAAGAATTGTTATATGTTGTTTTTATGAACTATATGATTTGATTGAAACTGTAAGAGAATGATATGTTCTGTCAGAAAGTCACCTTGCCCATCAAGAAGAGTTATTGATGGAACCCTTCTCATTTGGGTATAATTGGTGCAAACTATTATGGATCCTTACTACTTACTACATAAATGTTGCAAACTGGACCCTTCTCAGCTGGGTATAAATGTTGCAAACTAGACCCTTCTCAGTTGGGTTTAAATGTTGTGAACTAGACCCTTCTCAATTGGGTTTAAATGCTACGAACTGGACCCTTCTCACCGGGGTTTAAATGGTGCGAACTGTTATAAGTTATAGCTTTACAGCAGATATATGTTTTATTTTGTTCTGTTCTGTTTTGACTATGATATGAAATATGATCTGATCCATTCTGTTATGCAAATATAAAGGTATATGTTATCACTGATTTTTATTTGTACATGAAACTGTAATTTTTATTAAATGTTTAGTAATGTATAAGATTGATTTATGAATTGTTATGCATATCAAATTATAAATAGAAAAGTATTTGTTTAGTTTCTAAAATCGTGCTAAAACTTGATTCATTGTTTCCATAATTTACTATTTTCTTGCTAAGTATGTCAAATTTGTCTCAATCTAACACCACAGATGATGAGGAGATCGCATAGTAGTAGTTCCAGATAGAGACAGTTAGAAACCAGACACTTGTTTATTTTAGTTATTTGGATTAGAGACTTTATTTATTTCAGTATAGTTATTTCAGTTTAAATTTCAAGGAATGTAATAAGTTAGGGACTTTGTTATTTGATTTCAGTTGATGGATTTGATTATGTCAAACTATTTATTTAATTAAATGGGAATGATAGGTATTGTTTATGGATTATTTGCAGGATTATGGTTTATGAGTTATGAGATTTTATACCGATCAGACTTATGGGAATGTAATTGATTATGTGATTATTGGAAAGTGATTGATGTATTATTCTGCTGCGTATGAATGAAAAAAAATATACATGTTATGAATGAATGAAAAGTAATGTGTTAATGTCACGTGCCAAAATTCATGGTTCCACTGATATGGGTTTCGGGGCGTGACAGGAAGGGATCAAACAATGAATTAATGAATAAGTACAAGTTTACCTCATGTAGGTTGATATCTCAATGTGTTCGGAGTGTGGATGTTCATTTTAGTGAGCTAATTTACATTTTCTTCCATAATTTGAAACACAGCAAAGAATAAGATTTCGAGCCTTGTAAATCACTGGTTTCCTTGCAACGGAGAGCTAATAAACTTTTCTTCTTTTGATATATGATGTAGTATGCTCAGAGAGATAGAACACTCAAGTATTATCAATAGCACAAGCTCTAATACGTAGTAAGCACACAGACTTTCCGGCTTTCAGACTAGCCATTTTCTCATACAAGATTCTTTTTTTTTGTTTATCGCTCTCTAATCTTCTTTTTAAACCTAGGGTATTATCACCCTTTTATAGAGCTAAGACTAATATTAATCCATAAGATTAGAGTTCTTTCAAACGGACAAGTCTTCAGAAAGGTCGGATTGGAATCTCAAAAATAGAAACAAATTTTTGTGAAACCCGAGGCTGTGATCGATCACACTTTTTCTGTGATCGATCAGGCCCTGAAATCACAACTCTCGGGAATTTAGTTTTTGCTTGAAAATTAACTTGTGATCGATCACGAGATCTGTGATCGATCATGAGATCTGTGATCGATCACGGCTGATCGATTACATATCTCATGATCGATCAGGGTCTGCTATTTTTCTTCACTTTGCCCTATCCCATCTTTTTGGTTTTGGGCCTTTTTCCTTTAACTTTTGGGAACAACTACAAATTCATTTTGGCCCCTTTTAGCACCTCACACTTAATCTTCTATTTATTCTTAGTGGCTTTAGTGCATAGTGCTAAGTGTGGAGATTTTATGAGATTAGTGCATGTCATGAGCATCTTTAAGCCTTCTTTTTGTCAGTCTTCAGTTGTAGCCTTTTTGTATTGAGTTTTCAACCTGAATCTTGAATTTGATCTTCATCTTTGGTACTTGTCTTGATCTTATAGGTCTTTAGTCCATCTTTGTCTTCTTTCTTCCGAGTTTGGAGCATTATCTTGGACTTAACACTTACTTTATAACACAGCTGTTTTGATATGAGATTGACAATACATATACCTAACAGAACCTTGTAGTTGTCATCTCAAAATCTCCAAAAAAATAAAGAATCCTCAATCCACAACAACAACATTTAGCGTTGATACCAGTTTGTTGTACCAAAACAACACAACAGAACAAACAATGGATCGGATTCAAGTATGCAATGCATGGAAACAAAACGAGAAAACAAAAACGGTAAAGAATAATCACACAAGAGACAATATTTAACGTGGTTCAACAAATTTGCCTACATCCACAGGCGAAGACGATCAACAACTTCACTAATATGGAGAATAAATAAAAGTCCAAAATGCATAACGACAAGTTCTCAAACCCCAAAAATGAAATCCTAAGGCAAAACCCAAAGAAGAACTCACCAAATCCAAATACGTTCTTGCCTCTCCCCTAAGTCTCTCTTCCTCCACAGCCGCTAAAACCCATAAATGTCTCTATATAGAGACCTAAGAAACCATATTCTTAAAGTTTTTTCAAACTCCAAAAAATACCCCTTTAAGAAATCCTATTCTAATGTGTTGCGCATGACTAAATGAAAGCCAACGACTCAACAAAATGCAATACTAATAATAGCCACAAAACAAGTGGCATTGGTTCAGCCCATAATAGAAATGACATTGAGGAAAAGGAACTGCAATGAAGACCTTGTGTTTTAATAGTGGTCTGAATGAATGCTTCAGAGGATAAGAGTTTTTAAGAAATAAATCAACATTATTATTATTTTTTGGTACCAGAAACAAATCAACATTTTTTTTGGGTTAAGTACAAATCAACATTATTGACCCAAAGAAATGTACGAATAGGTGCAAATGGAGTCGGTGGTGATGTGGCCGCCCCTGACGCCATTTGCACCTATTCGTTCAGGGGGGTGTTCACCCCAAAAAGTGTAAGCCCCCCCTGAACGAATAGGTGTGAATGGAGTTAGGGGCGACCACATCAGCACTGAAAAAGTGACTTACACTTTTTGGAGGGCACTTATCACTTTTTGGCGGTGATGTGTTTGCCCTTGACTCCATTCACACCTATTCGTTCATGGATTATTGTACCTAATTCTTTGGGGATCTAAACCTATTCATTGAACCTTATTTTTTATTACAAGCATTTTGATGGATTCCTATCGTTGAAACAAGTTAAGTATACTAACTCTAATCTCTCCTACAACCTTAGGATTTTAGGAGAGATGGTTAATTGCTTTTAAGATGGTTTTAGAGCAGGTTTTAGGTTGCGAGTTCAAATCTCCATGTGGATGCAATTGTTCTCCCGGGGACTTGCACCTAGATCTCCTATGTTAATTGTTCATGAGTATAATATATTAAGTATCAAACATCTCCTACAACCTTAAGGTTTAGGAGAGACGATTAATTGTTTTATTTAAGACCTATCGAGAAGCAAGGATGGGAAACCAATCAACTCTAAATTTCTGTTTAAATACAATCAACACCAAGCTAGAACAACCTTGCTATAATACTAAGAACATCGAGTAAAATTTAACAACAAAAAAAAAAAAAAAAAAAAAAAACACAATATATATGATTTGTAGATGGCAAATATTAGAAGCTTGAATACCATGATTTGAGTTCTAATAATACCTGAAGATATTATCAATGCCTGTGCAATATGATTGATGTTGTCTTTGCCCAAGGAATCACATGAATAGTGGCCAACTGAAAGAAATTTTATGTAGAATTGATAAGAAATCGGTAATTTTGGATTATAGTTCATTATTATTATTATTGTTATTATTATTTTTTTCTTGTTCAATGCCTTCACAGGTGAGAAAGAACAATAGAATGGTGGTGGTTGTCGGTGAGAGAGAAGAATGGAAGAGAAGCATCTAGCCGGTGGGTCAACGACGGTTGTTGTTAGTGTGAAAGTAGAATTGAAGAGGGGATGACAGCTCTAAATGATCATACAGTCCAAAGAGACCTATCACAACCATAAATGTGGCTATGATTTGACACTCACAAGATTTCAATATCAATTTTCAATCAAATCACAGGCACTTTTGGGGCTGTAATATGACCATTGGGACTGCAAAGAAATTTAGAGCTATAGACGATTTTCTCACATGGAAGAAAAGAAAAGAAAGGGAATAGTTGTCGTCAATGGTTGTAGCTATGCTATAATGGTTGCTAGGGGTGGGCATGGGCCGGGCCATGGTAGGCCCAAGCCCAACCCTGTAATTATAGTTCAGGCCAGGGTTTGGGTCTATAAATTTTTAATAAACTTAGGCCCGACCCGACGGTAATTAATTGATTGGGCCTCGGGCCAGCTCATGAATTTCAAAAAATTTAATGTTGAGATATAGGTTTGAACTCTAAATTAACTAATGCTTTAACTAATGGCAAAAGATAAGCTCAAGCAAGATTTCCACAAGCATCTTGCTCGAGCTGTCATAAAGCATAAAAAGGAAGGCAAAATCAAAAGCTATACTTGGGTTTGATTTCTTTCTTTTTTTGTTTTACGTGGCAGCTCGAACAAGACTGCTTGCAGATGCTTGTGGAAACCTTGCTTGAGCTGATCTTTTCCCAATATTATATAACTAATTCTGAATAGTAATAACAATAGTTAGTTGAATGTAACCTCAATTATTTTATTATAAATAAAAGAAAGGACCTCAGTAAAGGATCCTGGTTTTATAAAATTCTCAAGTGTTCCATATGGTATCAGAGCAAGAAAGCTCACATTGATTTCTCCGTCACTGTGACACATTCTTCCACATTTCTTCAATGGCGACTGCCTCTTCCAATTCTTCTTCAACTATTCCCTCTACTAATTTTCCTTCTTCCTCAATTTTTGCAACTGCATTTCCATATTGTTCATTGTAGTCTTTCATTTCAAACCTTAGATCTTTACTAACTATGAAGCTTAATGGAGAAAATTTTCTATTGAGGAGATCTCAATTCCTTACTGCACTGGCTTTGTTTGATGGCATGGAAAGTATAAATTTTGTCGAAAAGTAAATCTACTTTCCTAAATGCACAACTTTCTTCATGTTTGATTGTGTGGAAAGTTCCAAAGATGGAAAATGATTTTTCCTAACCACTTTCCAACTTTCCAAACAATGGAGCTTGCATTTTCCATCAAAAAAGTTCAGATTGTTACATTTCCTTTTGGAAAACTTTCAAAAAATTTAACTTCCCCTCAACTTTCCAATGGCAACCAAACACCTTGTGAAAAGTTGAGGGAAATCATATTTCACTTCACTTCACTTTTACTTCACTTCACTTCACTTCTCCAACTTCCCATGCAATCAAACAGAACCAAAGAGCATCAACACCTTCAAGAAAAAAATTGTCCTCACTATCAAATTCTCATATCTTACACCACTCCATCTCCCCCATATTTACTGACTAAACGCTAAACTCCAAATTTATATAAAACTCTAAAATATATATTTCCCACCACAAAGTAATACCCTGCTAGTATTTTGGCTACAACTTCCCCAAACCACACAGTATTGGCAAGATCTAGGACTTGTTGAAAACATGATAAAAGAACCTTATGAATGACACAAAAATTAAGTCAAATAAATCAAATTTAGTCCCCAAAATAAGGCCAAAAGAAAAGTGAATAAGAATTTTATTTTCTTCGAAAGTATCCCAACACAAGTAGGACTCCTAAACCAACTTAGGAACTAAATAAAATCAACCAAATAAAGACTAGACTTTTAAAAAACATAATAGTCAATTACCTTAGTTGAACAACTACTAAAACTAGAGAAATCCATATACTCGTGGATCTTTTCATGGGCCTGATGGAAGACTTCATATTTTTCAAGCCCACAATGTTAGCTCACAAGAAAACAAAAATGAGCTGGTAGAACCCCTGCGTCATGCACCCCAATTCAAAAAAAAAACTCAACCTCAAGTCTTGTAATGGCAAGGGATCATCACCATTGGATAACTTTGAGGGTTTAACCATGTAATATGTTCTCCTAAATATAAATAAATAAAAATAAAAAACTCTAACGTCAAACTTCCTCCAACTAGCTTTATTTGCTTGTCTCAGCTAATAGAGTTGTTGTATCCTATGGGCAATGGGCCCACAAATCTGATAAAACTATAGGATTTCAAGAAATTTCACTTCCACATGTATCCAGTCAATAATATATCACTTGATTGCAATTTCCAAATGCTAACACAGCTAAAACTATACCCCAAAATTCGTAGGGTCAACCAAAAGAGGTCTCCCTCTTACGTGATCAGATCAGCATTAAACAGATGGAAAGCGCTAGAAGTGCACTAGATGTCTGAAGAATTTCAGGTCAATCCACTGCTTATAACCCCCTTTCAAATAACCCAAACCAAAGCTTATTATAATGTATAAAAGTCAAACCCATAACAGTGAGATCGATTAGATTAAAACTCGCTATAAAGTACTCAGATTAGTCCAAAATTTTAAACATATACTAATAGCCTCCAGAAATTCAATAACAGATTTTTCTGACACCTTCAATTATTCAAACAAGTTGCTGTCTTTCCAGAATATAAAATACAGTGAAAATTCAACTCAAAAATAATTTGTAGAAGATTTCACTAATTTGACAAAAAATGATGGTGTAGTGACATTGCAGTAGATTCTTTGATGAAAACCCCACACATTCGGTAGATCTCCTTTGTAACAATTGAAATTTAAATTAATGAATACATAAAATAGAAGAAAGAGAAGACCAATTGGGGATCCTAGTAGCAGCAACAACCGTTGATAGGTTATTTTACAGTACCAACTGTAAGAAAGAAATAAGCAACAACTTCAATCCTCAATAAAAAAATAAAAAGGAAGAAGAAAACTCCCAGGTACTTCATTGCATACCTTTAATAGGGTTTACAGAAAAATTTAGTTCCTAAATAAAAATAGAATCTGAGATACTCTTGTTGCTAAAACTTCTAAACAAATATGACTCCTAAAAACAAACCTCCTAAAAAATTAGAAATAAGTTTCCTAATTTTTTTTAGAATTCTAGAACCACACGGTCCTCATACATAAGAGCTGAAACTTGGAGAGAGATTTCTCTCTTAGCTGCCACCCCACCACACTAACAAAACCTTTTCATACCAATTGGCCAGCTAAATTCCATCTCTAGACTATATATATATATATATATATATATATATATATATATAGATATAGATATAGATATAGATATTAAATTCCTAATCTGCCCTAGAATGCTTTAAACACAACAACTCGAGTCGATACTTTATTCTGGTGTGACTGGTGTATCAACTTCCGTGGGACAACAGCTCAATCACTCTCCTTCCATTGGCTTCATTTTGATATAGCTTGGAAACTACTACCTATAGAAGATCCCTGCTGCATCAATGTGTAATCAATCTGTTGCATTAGTTCCCATGAAACCAACTTGTCCACAGTTTGTTGCATATTCTAACAGTATGGTTTCTGTTGCTGGAATTCTCATTGTGAGTTCCAGTTGTGGCAGATCGAAAATGGTAGACGGAAGTCCTTTCAGTATTCTTGTCAGAATGGCTATTTCCAAGATGACCATGTCGTTGAATACCCATGGTAGAAGAGGAAACCACTGTCGAGATGTTTCAACAGGCTGAAAAGGGAGCAGTATGATCTAGGGCTGTCAACTATTCGCCTAAGCATCCATATTTGATTCGCATTCAATTCGATTAAGGTGAATATGGATGCATCTATAACCGATTTGTTTAAATATTCAATTTGCTTGATAAAGATTTGATTATAAACGAGGATATGTATACATCTGCTCCGATTAAAATTCGACCATTTAAGTTTATATATATATATATATGAAAAAAAATTAGTTTAATAAATATATAAGAAAAAATTATGGGCTTGATATAAAAAGGATAATTTGGTAAATCACTATAGGAGAGAAACAAGGATGGAATTAATTCTCTCCCACCTAGTCTTGTCTTTTGTTTAGAAGGCAACACAAAGCCCTGAGTTCTGTGCAAGAGCCAATTCCAATGTACCATTATATGTGTCATTCATCTCTACCGTGGAAAGGATATTTAGGTAAATAACTAGAGGAATCTTGATGGGGTGGAATGATCAATTGGTGGAGGTGGTTAAAATTCAAGAAGGTCAATTCTCTATGGCCCTAAAATGCAACTGGAAAGAATATTCTTTCAAATGGATTTTCATTGGAGTTTATGGTCCTCTAGATGCTGTCGTTCACACCACTATGTAGCTTGAGCTATCTTCTGTGATGTCTACTTGGCAAATTCCATGCTGCATACGAGGTGATTTCAATATCGTCAGAATTCCTTTCAAAAGATGTGGTACACATAGTTTGAACCTGTAAATGCAAGTTTGTTTTAATTTCATAGCATGCCATGGTTTACTTGATCTGCAACTGCAAAGAGCCCAATTCACTTGGTCAAACAACCAAGATGAGCCAATCATGAGCCGTTTGGATCAGTTCCTCCTATCTGGTCCCTGGGTTGATCATTTCGGCATGTCCTCTTAAAGTGCTCTACCAAATACAGATTCCAGTCATATCCCAATCTTGCTCTCTGTTGAGGATGAGTTGGGCAGCCCTTCTCCACTTCGTTTTGAAGTAATGTGGCTAAAGGTTCCAGGCTTCAAAGATTTAATCATAAAATGGCGGAACAAGTGCCAAGTGGAAGGAATTGCGGTATATAAGTTGGTGCAAAATTTTAAACTCCTAAAGGAATCAATCAAACAGTGGAACAGGAAGGATTTTGGGAGGATATAGAGGAAGAAAAAGAAGTGTCTCAAAAGGCTAGAGGCCATTAACAGGCTGGCTCATAGAGGTACAAATACTCAGGATATGAAAGTAGAAAGAGAATTCATTCGAAAATCCTACATATCATGGTTGAAGTTGGAAGAAGCAAGATGGAGGAAAAAGTCCAAGCCAGACTGGTTGAAATTCAGTGACTACTAAATTTTTCCATCGGATGGCCACAACAAGGAAGAAAAATAGTTTAATCTCTTCTCTAAGGGTCCAAGGAGAGATAATCGCTAATCAGCAAAGATTTTTGATGCCCTATCCAAGTATTTCAAAAGCCTTTTTTAGAACCTCTGTTGCACAGACCCCAGCTAGAAGGATTACAGTTCAATAGAATTGATCCAGAATGGGCTAACTGGATGAAGCATCCTATTTCTGAGCAAGAGATCGTAGAGGCCCTTAAAACCCTTAAAGAAGAAACGGCTCTGGGGCAAGATGATTTCCCCATCCGCTTCTTCCATGAACGGGGATCTCTTTGCCGAAGTCTAAATACGCCTTTCATTTTCCAATTCCGAAAAAGAAGAGTATACATGAGCCAAAAGACTTTCATCCAATTAGCCTCCAGAACAGCTTCTACAAGATCCTTAACAAGGCTTTAGCCCATAGTATGGAACAAGTGATGGGTAGTCTAATATCTCCAACTCAGAACGCAGTTGTCAAAGTTCGTGAAATGTAGGATTACTCCCTTGTGGAAAATGAATGCATTGACTACTAGAGGGGAAAAAAAAGGTCAAGGGTGATATGTCAAAATGATATAGAGAAGGCATATGATCATGCAACCAGGACTTTTTAGATTGGGCTCTTCGGAAGATGGGCTTTGGAGACAAATGGTGCTTTTGGACTAGAATTTGTGTCCCATCTGCAGCATTCTCAATTCTATCAAATGAGACTTCTTGTGGTTTCACAAAAGGCCAGAGGGGGTTCAAACAAGGAGACCAACTATCTCCTTTCCTTTTTGATATTGTTATGAAGGTCTTCAATAAACTAGCTTAGCGATTGTCGAATTGATCATGATGGTCCTTCCACGAATTGATCATGATGGTCCTTCCGTGATGATCCTTCAATTTGCAGATGATTCTCTTATTTTTCTCCCTAATTCAGAAGAGGACGTTGGTAATCTACAATCCATATTATTAATGTTCAATCTACCTAAAAGTAGATTGATGCTAGTTGGAGATGTGCCAAACCTGTACAGCTTACCATTATTGTTTGGATGTTCTATGACTGAATTGCCTGGGCTTTATTTAGGACTTCCTCTTGGGGCCAAGGTGAAATCTAAACATTTGTGGGATCTTGTAGTGGATCAAGTTGAGCAAAGGCTTGCAACTTGTAAAGGTAGATACCCATCTAAGGGTGGGGACATTACTCTAATCAAAAGTGCTCTATCTAATCTTCCGGTGTATTTCATGTTTTTATTTCATGCCCCTTCATTGGTGTTATGCAAGATTGAAAAGATTATAGCCAACTTCATATGGCATACAGAAGGAGATAAGAAATTTCATCTAGTCAATAAGAATCAAATATGCCAATCTTACAAGAATGGTGGGTTAGGAATCCGAGCGCTAAAGGAAATGAATCGGGCCCTTTTATCAAAATGGTTATGGAGACATGGTGACGAGCCGAATGAATAATGGAGAAAAGTGAGGCCAAGTACAAAGATCATGGGTTGGGCTGGAGCACCAATCAGCCATTAGGTCCTTATGGTTGGTTCGAGAATACAACAACAACAACAAACAACCTTATCCCAACTATTTGGGGTCGGCTACACAAATCCTATTCCGCCATTCCACTCTGTTTAG